>PVJO010029990.1:0-15876 GCA_004026905.1 Hystrix cristata
AAGAGGGCGTTCGCGTCTCTTAAATCATCACTGATCCCTGCTAATAGGGACTTACTGAATCCGAGGCTGATACTGGACTTGAATATATAATCAGGTACTTTTAGGTTCCATCACAGGCCTTTTTACAGTAAAGGAGGTATGCTAAAAGAAAAATTACCAAGTACGGCAGATACTTGAGGCAAGTGGCATCTACCAAGGATGGATAGAAATCCTTCCTCTTATGTATTGCCTTCCTGACCTGGAGTCAGGTGTACAGAAGCTACCTGTTAGCGCTACCTTATTCTCTAAATCTCTGGCAATCTCCATGTAAAATGTTAGGACTCCAAGAAGGAAATGCAAGAGCATCAAGCCATTTTCTCTATTCTTACAGATAGAGAAAGAAAGTGGGGCGCAGAGAAAAAGAATGTGTCCAAGGTCAGATGACTATGTAGTTTCCGAGCCTGGATCACAATCCAGGAGGTTATTTCACTGAACATCTAATTGTGTGACTCGTGGGAGGTAGCTTTCAAAATAACCCTTTGAGTTCAGGACAATCTAAACTCTAAGACTGGTCTTTGTGGAAGGTGTTATTGATTGCGATATCTTTGTTCAAAAAAGAAAAAGGAGAGAGAAAAACAGAGAGGGAGAGGAGGAAGGAAGGGAGAGGGGAGTGGAGGGGAGCAGAGGGGAGGGGAAGAAGGGAATGGAAGAGGAGGGGAGGAGAGGGAAGGCAAGGAGAGGAAAGGGGAAAATAAGAGTTTTCTGATGGTCCAGTCTCCAGGCAGCCTCTGCTTCTGCTGCCTACCTAGCAACTGCAGCTATGCTGCATTGTTTGAAGTATTCATTTGGTTCAAAATTAAAGGTGAAGGATAAACCCCAAAACAAAAGGCATTTTCCTCCCAGGGCTTAGATAAATCATAATTCAAGGACAAAAGAGTCAAGGGTGAGCAATCCCTCAAAACCATCTGCAGAACAATTAAGCATTGTCAATAGCACAACTCATTTATGAAGCGCAGACTCGGAGTGCTGTGGAGCCAGCACTAGAAAGGCCCTCGGAATCATCTTATTCAAATACTTCACTTTGCCAATGACGAAGGACGAGGTCAGAGAAGGGATAGAAGCACAATTCAAATGCTTACTGCGCCAGGGAAATGAAGCAAGCTCGGGGCAGGGGAGACATATGTTGGATATGTTACAAGAAATGACTTTCCCCTTTATGAGAAAGCAACCAAGTAAGCATGTTGGTAAATGACAGGTAACAACACAAGGCCTCAGGAATAAGGATAAGAGTGAGGACTGTGGCAAGCTGGACACACCCTGCCCCAAAGGGCTAACCGTGACCAGGCTCCCTTTGGTCATTGTCACATAAGAACGTGAGCCTGAAATTGCAGAATTTTTTGGTGGTTCTTTTTTTAAATATGGATTTTATTTGAAATGCCCAGGAATTTTTTTTAATGATGGTAACTAATTCGAGTTAGCTGCAGGTCAAACAGAACTCTTCCAGAGTCCAGATCCAGACTCAGTTTCTGATCTGCACCCTCTGACCGAGAATATTATGGGATGGGAAGGAAGGGTCTCTCCGGGAAGCCCTGAGATTGTTTCAACCCAGCTCTCCACTTGCTTTGTGAAACCCCGGAAACCACTCTGACTGTTTCTCATCTGAAAAGGACAACCATATACGGAATCTCTAAGGTTTGACAGGGCAGAGTCTGGGCTTCTGACAGTGTTTACAGATGGAAATTCTAAATCAGCAAGGCATTGTGGGAATACTATGAGATCTAGAAGCAAAAGATCCAGCAAGCGCTGTACCTCTGTCTCCATGTCTCCATCCCACTGGAACCTCAAGCTTGGCCAGAGCGGAGCTCATCGTCTGCCCAAATGGCTCCCAGCTAGTCATCCTCCCACTGGATGGCACCTCATCCCTCACCCGACTGCACAACTGAAAAACCCGGCCCCCGGCCCTCGTCCTATACTCCTCCTTTGACCTCCACACTCATCCCATCACAAACTATCCATTCTACTTCTTATTACCCTCTATATTTTCTTCTTTTCATCCTCAGTACCATCCTCCTGGTCCAGGCAACCACGAATTTCACCTGAATCACTGAGCCAGCCCCCCCTGACTCTGTCTTCATTACTACCCCCTCAAGTCCATTCTACATAGTTCAGTCTGAGGTGACCTCCTAAGATACAAGTTCTCAGTTTAAAATCCTTCTGTGGCTGCCCTCACAGCGAAACCCAAACTTGTTTCCATGAGACGCACACTCAAGCTGTACCCTCTTCTCTTGCCACTGCCCTCTCATACTCTGCCTTGGAAAGAAGAAACTGTAGCTTGTTCACCAGGGAGTTCCCAGAACCTTGCGCGAACATGTGCTGTTTAGTCAACAAATGAACGAATGAACGTAAGAATCCGAGGACTCTGCTGCCTACTAGCTGGGTGTCTCTAGACGGTACTTGCTCTCACTTCCTCCACCTGTAAATGTGCCTGTTCTCACAGGTTGTTGTGAGGGGCAAACCAAGCAAGAGGTATAAATGAGCTTTGGAACCCGTACAAGTGGAACCTAAACATCAGCGGCCATGTACGTTCTCTGTACTGCAGTTTCCTGGCTTGGTACCTACCATACTGCCTTACAGCATTAGCTAAGTGAGTTAATACATGTAACATGGTACCTGGCACACCGTGTTTATTAAATAAGTGCATAATGGCAATGACGACTGATCTTTACAACCAGCTGAGGCACCGAGTATGGTGGACATCTACTTATTTTTGGATGTTCTTTTGGTCAACAGCCCCTGATTTCCTTTTGGATGAGGTCCTGGGGAGTCTTGATAGGATGGTCAGTGAGGGTGCACCCACCCTCTGCTTGCCAGCAGAGTAGGCCCAAAGCAGAACTCAGCCATCTAGACTCCTACTCTCCCTGGATTTAGAGTCTTGAGTGGAAGAAAGAAGGGAATAGTTCAGTGTTCGTGCATCTTGGTGGGGATGCCTGGATGTGACCGTGGAAAGATTCTCAACCTTGCAGACTTCTGGAGCTTCCCAGCTTCCACCTTCCCCAGCTCTCCCCACTCACCCTCGAGCCCCCTGTGTCCTCCAGTGAACACCCTTTGCCTAGGTGAACCGAAGGTCATTTCTGTGGCCAGTTGCCAGAGACTGTGCACTGCCGGTAAAGTAGTAACTCACTGTCAGGCCCCACACAGACACCTCCCTCCCCGGCACCTCGGTCTTCTCCAAAAAGGAAGGGTCTTGACCAGCCTGCTCATCCCCAACCCTGGCCAATCAGTGGAAGCATCTGGGGAACTTTTTTAAATCACCGAGCCTCCTCTTAACCCTGCCAAGTTATATTTTCCAGGGGTAGGAGACTCAGATCCACATTTTTCAACACCCCCCAGAGCTACCCAGGAGGATTCTAAGTCACGGCCATTTAGGAAGCACCAGGCCAGACGACCTCCCCGCCAAGGCCCCTTCCAACCCAGGAGGGAGGAGTTCTCAGTGCTCCTGCTAACTGCTGCTCTCCAGATGCCCACAGCCCACATCCAGTTCTCATCACTCTCCCCACCTAGAAACCTCCAGGAGCTTGGCAGCACATTAGAATAAAATCCAAATTCCCGCCACGTCCCTGGACCGTCCAGCCCCCGCACTCCTCTCCCACCTCACCTCTCACTCTTGGCCCTAGAAGTCTTCCCAGGAAGCACTCCCCTATTCTGAAGGGCTGGCTCCTTCTTCCAACCATAATCTCTGTACAAATGCTGTCTCCTCCAACAGACCCTCTCTGAACACTCAGGTGAAAGTGGTAGCTCTCTGCCTCTGATCCCAATCAAGCTGCCCTCTTTTGTTTTCCTTCACTGCACCTACCCTCGTCGGACATTATCCTTATTTTACTCCTTATTTTAACCTGGCGCAGTGTCAGCGTGCCCCACTGGAATGTAAGTTCCACGAGATCAGGAGGGCTGTTTGTTCACTAATGTGTACACAGCTTCTACAGCAGTAGTGAGCTCAGGGTAGGCCCTCAATAAAGTATTTGTTCAGTGGTTGTGCTTTCCAGGAGCCCCAAGACCACGGGAGAGACAAAGCTTTGATTCTCATGCCTCCTGAGACAGTGTTTATGGTGTTACTTCCTGAGATCAGCAGTCAGACAACCTTGATCTTCACCTTGAGCTGACAGGCTGGTGTCTGCCCCGCCAGAGGCTGCGCCCAATCTGTAGCCAGCCCCTCCAAGGAGATCACACTGCGCTTGCGCGTGCGCACACACACACACACACACACACACACACACACCCCCTGCACACATCCCCAGCAATTAGTCTCGGCACAGACTCTCCTCGGAGAAACCTTGCTAATGCCCTTGGTTGGTTTTTCACCCTTCAGGATCGCAGCCAGGAAATATGACTCCAGAGGTGAGCTATCAGAACACCATGACAGCCTCTCCCTTCAAATCAATTATTTCTCACCAAAGCTCTGCTTTTATTTTCCCATCTCCGTCATCATAGCATCAGCCTTAAATCCCAGAGCCTTAAGATACAGCATTTGGGCACTATTCCTAGACCCCTAAAGTGTATGGGGAAAATTCCTAGCTTTCATTCCGAGGTCCCACCAAAATAAGGTTCATAAATTCCATTTACTCTTCTGCTCTAACAATGACACTGGCAACATGAACCCTAAGGGTCCACCAACAGAAAACTCCGGACTTGGTCTTGGAGCTAAGTGCTGGAGCTACCCTCAAATTCCTCACGGAAGTGAGTAGGGGAAAAGAAGAAAACAGAGGGAGAGGGTAGGGAAGGTATGAGCTAACAAAAATAGTAACCTACTTCAGCACTTCAGATACGTTGGTCTATTTCTTCTGCCCCAAAATAATCATTCTAGCACTCAACAAAAATTGAATGAGTAACTATTATATACCAGGCATCATCCTGGACACCTAGAATATATCAATGATGGGAACAGATAAAGATTCCTGCCCATGTGGATCTTGTCTTCTAGTGCAGAAAGACAGACATTAACTACACAGTGCATATCTTAAGTAGGCAAAAGACCTGATTTATAATTCACAAATAAATGTGTTCATATAGAATATATTACAGAAAAAAAATAAAAATAAATAGAATATATTACAGAATATATGAGCCATGCTTATGAAAGGGGTGACTGAAAAATACAGTGCACGTTTACATTTTTAAAACTTATTATAGTAAAAGACATATTACCAAGAACAATGGAGTAAGGGTGCTCAAAGTGAGGGGGAGCATGCTGAGTAGTTTGAGGGTGATTAACGGCAATATGTCTTTTACTACAATAAATTTTTACTCCTCATATGAAATATACAATATTATAACATTCTATATATTAAAAGGCAAAACACACCATCATAAATGGAAAGATGAAGGCAGATTGAGACAACGAAAGGAGAGGCCAGCTGCAGTTTTAAGCACAGTGGCTGACGGTCTGGAGGGTGGGCTCGTTGGCAAAGTGACACATGAGCAAAAGCTTGAAGGAGGAACAGGAATTAGTTCCATGAAATGGTTTCCATTTTGATGGTAGGATGATCAGAATCAAATGTGAGGCTCGTTACAGTATCGTAGGGGTCCCTGTAGTCTGTAAATTTGTGGACTTTTGTCCCCTGGTGAGGTAGGACACTACACCAGCTAAGGGCATGAGTTGAAGTATGAAATTGAATTCAAGGACCACTCTTCCACTTCCTAGTCACATGACTTTGCACATCAGATTTCGTTTCTCTGAATCTCAGTTCCCTATGCTTTGAAATGAAGATAATAACAGTACCCGCCTCACAAGGCTCCTTCCATGGTTAAGTGAAATAATTGTATGCAAATTCTTTTGCACACAAGAAGAACTGGACAAAAATCGACTGCAATTATTGAGCCTCGCTCTTGTCTCTCAATGTTTATTTACACTTTCCTTGGTCCTGGTTCTTCATCCTTATTGATATTTTAACACTAGCTTATACTTTCTGCTTCTTTGGTAAGCTACCTGAAATCCTTTGTGGATTGGGGTGGGCTATAAATAAGTAAGTAAATAAATAAAAGTCTGGACAGAAGAACATTTTCACTGAGGGAAAAACATTTCATTACTAACACAGTGGATTGCAAGTGAGGCCAAAAGCAAGACATATTGACCGTAATTCTTGAGCATCCATCACAAACCACCAGCAAGATAGTCTCTGGCTTCTCAGACCATCTTTCTCTCTCCCTCCTCCTTCCTCTTTCCCAAACCCCTCTTCCTCCCACCAACAACAGAGGGTAAATGAATCATACAAAATGACCCCAAAGGCCTCCTAAGTCCTCCTGGTCTCATGACTCCTCCATTGCTATCAGCCTCCTAGAACTCTCCTGCTCCTCTGTCAGAGAAGAGAAAGGAAAGCCAAGGTGAAGGGGTGAGCCAGGAATGCTGGCCCGGTGCACAGTTAGGCAAAGGCCAGGATCCCATTACTGCCACCAATGAGTGAACTCTGTGAGCAGAGGAAGGCCCTGGACTCTGGCCTCGGCCTCCTGGTTGGCCATAACAGGTGGTGTGCGGGCAAGAGCAGAGAATGCTGGGAAGCAACATGCACAGCTTATTTGCGAAGCCTTCGATCAGCGTTTGACCTTTCTTAACTGCAGCCCAGGTAACATTCAGTGAGCCGTGGAATCTGAAACTCTTCAGTAAGAGCGTGGACAGGACACAAACGGGGTGAGAAAACTAGTTGAGGTATATAGCTCTAATTAATAGAAACACAAAGAGAATGATTTTTTTTTTTTTTTTGCAGTAATGGAGATTGAACTCAGAGCCTTCGAACTGAGCTATTTCCTCAGGCCTTTTTTGTTTGTTCTTCTGAGACAAAGTCAAGGTCTAGCTAAGTCCAAGTTGCCCAAACGGGCTCCAACTTGCTGCAATCTTCCTGCCTCAGCCGGCCCCCACCCCTGCAGGTGCTAGAATTACCATGCTGGGCTGAGAAAGATCATTTTTGAACCCTCACTATCTTCTAGATATATTTTCACAGTTTTAACCCTTTGAGATGGGCAGCATGATCCACACTGACAGCTGTGCACATAGCTGTGAAAGTTCAGGGGACAGCTCTGGCTTTTCAAGGTGGCTTCTGGTCAGCACAGGACAGCCAGCCTTACTTCCCAGGAAAGAGTGAACTAGGGAAAATTGCAGCTAGGGGAAAGACAAGGAAACTCCATGGCAGCAGACACAAAGGAACGAGGGTTGGGGGAATGGACTTACCGGGGAAGCTCCCTGGAGAAGGGAGTGGGATTCGAACTGGACCTTGAAAACTAGGCAAGACATGGGGATGAGGCATGCGGGCGAAAGCACCGTATAATCACAGTGCGCTGGTCCTTAGGCCGTGGTGTGGCTGCCTGCAGTGTTGGCGAGGCATGAAAAAGGCCAGTTCAGCCGGGTGTGGGAGGTAGGAAGAGAACGGTAAGAAGTGAGGTCTGAGAATGCAAAGGGCACCGGCTAGTCGTGAAAGGCCCTGCAGGCCATCATGGCAGCTTAGCCTTCACCTGGATGAGACGGAGAGCCACTGTCGAGTTTCCAGTAAAGAAACAAGGTTACATTTTTAAAGGATAGCTCTGCTCCGCTGTGGCGTAGACAACCAACTGCAGAAGGCCACAAGAGGAGGCTGGGAGACTAGTTTAAAAAAAAAAAAAAAAGGCTACTGCGGAAATCCAGGCTAAAAAACTGTGTGGCGTTCTCCTCGGTTCCCCACACAAAAATGGGGCGTAGAGCCCCTGCCCCGCGTGCAGCCCAGTGCCTCAAAAAAAACCCCATCGGGACGGAATATCGAGAACCTCAGGGTAGCAGAGTGCCCGCCTGGGGAATGTGGGATTGGGGGCACAGGGGTACCTCTTTGAATGTCCAGGGCCCCTGGTGACCACGAGAAAGCCAAAACAGGTGCGCGCCCCGTGACGCAATTCAGGAGAAAGCGACTGGGTGGGGGAAGCTGTGTCCAGTCGCTCTTGCTCCCCGAGACTGAACAGGGAGGGGCGGGAAAACGGACGTCTACCCCCAGGCGGAACGGGTGCTGGGCACCCCGCACTGTGAGCCCTGGTGCGCGGCCGCCCCGCGTGCAGGACTCCTCCTCTGAAGTCAGCGCCACACCTTGCAGGCATCGGCGCCCCTCCGCACCCACCCCCAGCTCCGACCCCTTTGTCTGGTGTGTCTGTACCCCCGAGGGTCTGACTGTCTGTCCCGATCCGGGTTCGGAGCGCTCGGCCCTGCCGGAGTCCCTCTGGCGGTCGCCGTAGCGGCGCAGCCCCGACCCAGGGCTCCCTGAAGGAGAAAATCATGAATGAAACGGATGCGGGGCTCCGACTCCCCCGCCCTCCCTGTCCGGGCCACCTCGGCGTGGGGCGGGGCCTGCGGGGACTCCGCGCCGGGTGGCTGCGGGCGGGGGGCGCCCGCCGGGAGAGCGGAGGCCAGAGGTCTGCGATCCGCCCCCCGCCCCCGGCCCCGGGCGCTGCTCGTGCGCGCCCGCCCCGCGGAGCCCTGCGCAGATCCCGGGGGCGGGGCGGAGCCGGGGCTGGGGGTGCCGAGCCGACCCGGCGGCTGCGCCGGCGACTCCGCAGCCCAAGCGCGCTCGGCGGGGCGATCTGGCGAGGGAGCGCGCACGGAGCGCGGGCCTCCGCGCCAGGCGGACGGACCGACGGACGGACGCCCCCGCACACGCAGACGCACAGAGCTCGGCGCGGCCCCCGTCGCACACACACTCGCGCGCGAGCACACGCAGGGACACACGCACACACACGCACCCTCGCGCGCGCACAGCCTCCCGCCACCCTGCCCGCCCGCTCGCCGGCGCCCGGAGCCCGCTCTGGCCGGTAAGTGCGCCCCCCCACCGCGGCCGTCGGCGCCTTTGTGTGCAGATCCGGGAGGCGGAGGGCGCGGGTCCCTCCTGGGGCGTCCGCGAAACTGAGACCTCCTCCCGCCCTCAGGACCTGGGAGCTGGCGCCCGCCCCCGCCACGCCCCCCATGGGGCTCCCGGCGCCCCCGGACTGGGGGAGGGCTCCCCGCGCGGGGGAGGGGGCTTGGCGCGGGGACGGAACGGCAGGCACTCCCCGCGAAGCTGCTGCGCGGCTCGGGGAGGTGTGGGGACGGTGGTCCAGCTCCAAGCCTCTGCGAATGAGGCTGGTGCTCGGTCCTGGCTGCACCTTCTCTCCGGAGTCTGAACCCCTGGAGGGAGGCCCGGATCGCCGCTAGCCTTCTGGTTTCTAAACCGCAGGTCCCAGCTTCCCCACCGCTTCGCCTCCCTCGACCCTAGCTTCAGCCACCCGCGTCCCACCCACTCCCAAAATAAAAGCCCAGCATATTGCTTTTTCTTGGATAAGCGCCCCCCCCACCGCTCCTGCAAAACCCAGAGATTGCCCAGTCAGAACCTTTGCGGGGGGGGGGGGCTTCCCTTATCAGGAATCGCATCCTAAAGCTTCAGGACCAGAGGAACCATGAGAACTCATTTAATTGCTTCATTTTACTGGTGGGGAAACTGAGGCTCTGTGAGCTGGCTTAACCAAGGTCACCTGAGGGCTAGTGGGAAAATCTGCATTAGAATCCGAGGTCCCTGGCTTGCATATTCATTTCCCTCCCTTCCACAACTAGACCCTGTCCTCATTGAAGCCCCAGAACCCCCAGTTTCACCTGAGGGTACCATGGCTCTCTCCAGCCCTGCCCCCACTAGGAGCGGCAGGTGCCATTCTTTTGCTGTCATCCTTACTGTATGAGAAAGAGAAAGGCTGGCCTTTCGTGTTCCTCATCCACCCTCATAGGAGAGCTTTGTTTTGCAAGCACTCCAAGTTGGGGTTCGGTTTGGCAGAATGAGGCAGCCCCGGACCAGAGATCAGATGCCAGGGTGTTAGTCCAAACCTTTCTAGGAGTCCGAGAGCCTGAGTGTTCTCACTTGGAGCAGGTGATGTGGCGTTTAGAAACTCATCGTCTTCGCCCCACTTTGACCCGACTCATGGCCTCCCTACTCACTCTCCCCTCCTGCCTAACGTCACAGGTCTTCTACTCCAACCAAGCCCCTTTCATGGTTCTTTTGTGGAGGTCTTCAAGTCCCTCCTATCGGGCCACCTCCACTTCCTCCTTGGTGTGTGTCAAGTGTGGCCTCTTGGTATTGCAGACAAAGCTGCTGGGGAAGCTTGAGTTACAGCCACACCAGGCTCGGCGGTGTGTCACCTGGAGGCTCCCTCAAGGGCAGCTGGGTGTCCTCAGAGTAAGCCTGGTGCCTGGTGCAGAGAGGGAGCCCTGAGAGGTGGGCGAAGGGATGCAGTCAGTCACCTTTGAGGAGATCATAGATGGCAGTTGGCAAAGAGGACAGTGCTCCATCTCTGGGAGCTGAGGCTGTGTCTCGGGAGCTTCCTTCTTGAGTGGGGTGAGCGGCTCAACATGGCACACAGCCAGGGTGGCCAAGTGGCATCACCCCAGGGGCTGGTGCTGCTGACACTGTAGCCCTTGTAGATGGCAGTGTCCTCTGGGAGGTGCCATTTACACACATCGGATAATGGATGGTGGCCTCAGGATTTGACCTTCTAGGTCTTCCACCGGGACAGTGAAGAGATCTGGATTCCAGGCCTGGGCTCCTCACTGGCTGTATGATTTCAGGAAATGCTCGTAACTTCTCTGCAATCTCTGCGTCTCCATCAGAAAGATCCGATTATGGAGTTGGAGATTTTCAGGTCTGAACTGTTTACCGGGGAGAGGCAGGAGGGAAAAGCACATATTTATATAACTGCAATGGGCCTGGTTTCTTCTGCCTTTACTCTGTGTGGGAATAAACCAGACTTAAAGAAAACATATGCAGAGTACCAAGCACATTTTCTGGGGCTTAGAAAAAGCTAGGAATTGGTAGCTCTAGGGCCCCAGCTTTATGGATCTACCCTCCATACCTTCTTCAGCTCATGCAAGACTGTGGAATTGTAGATCCTCAAACTCCTCCTCTCCAAATAATGCCTGGATTTAGTGCTCAGCCAGCTTCAGATGTCCATGAAACCTTCTGATAAACTGTTTCTCACTTATTTTGTACCTTAATATGAGTGATTTTAAAAATCTTAATATAGTATTAACACTGAAGAAGCAGAAGTGGCCCGAGCAAAAGGCAGAGAGGAGTGAGGGCTGCTAGACATATGCATGGCTGGAACCAAGAGGAGAGAAGAGGAGTCATGAAAAGGAAGGCTGGATAGGAGGATGGAGGCAGGTGTTGGGGCCACCACTGAGTGCAAAGTTAAGGAGTTGGCCTTTAGTTTTTGAGTAGGGGAAAGATATGACCAAAGGAAACTCACTCTAGCTGCCCAGGTTGTACACAGGGTGGAGGAAGAGAGCCTGCTGGCAGGGAGCCCAAAAAGGGAACCATGGTGGTGGGCTCAGTGAGAGATGATGGGGGTCTGCACTGGGGGTGGTTGTAAGAATGGGTAGAAAAAAGGAGTTGGTGCAAGAAGCCTCGGTGTCACCAAAACCAGCAACTGATTGGCTGTGGACACTAGAGGGAGGGAGAAATAGATGATGACGAGGCTGTGAGGTTGAATGGCTGAGGCTGCCATTCACAGAAAGAGCCCAGTGGGAGGGAGAGGGAGCAGGTACCAGGCACTCCACACTGTCAGGAGTCAGTTCATTCATTCGTCCATTCATTCGTTCTCCATTTACGTATAAATATCCATTCTGGGCCAGGTTGTTGCAGGCTCAGGGGATGCATTGCTGGAAAAGATTAACTTCCTGCCTAAGCTCTACCAGGAGAGACAGAAAACAAATCCTAAGCAAAGATAAAGTATTTCAGGTGATGAGTTGGGCTCTGGAGAAGAATAAAGCAGGATGAGGGGTGACTGAGAGCAGGGGTAGAGAAAGATTTGCCTTTAAACAGAATTGGCTTTCAGGAAGTAATATCTGAACAGAGCCCTGGATGAAGCAAAGAGGCCTGAGGATAGTAGTCTTCTAAGAAGAAGAAACCACAAAAAAAAAAAAAAAAAGAAAGAAAGAAACCACAAATGCAAAGGCCCTGGGGTAAGAATAGCCCGCAGGTTTTCAAGGAACCTTCCATGTGTCTGTAAGAGATAAACAATGGGGAAGAGAGGCGGGAGAAAGAGAGAAAGGTGGGAAAGAGGGGCAGAGGCCTGACAATGAGGTGCCACCCGGATGTTAATGAGTCCAGAGAGCCCCATTCTCCAGAACCCTGACTCTGGGCCCTGACTCTGGGCAGTGGCTCACTGAGTAACTGAATGCATGCATGAATGAATGAATGTTGGAAGTGACGATCAGTATACAAGATTTCATTTCTTAGACTGATATGAAGCAATAAATAAAGATACTATGGCATAGCAAGGGCATGGTAGGCTGGAGTACAATCACAATGATAAAGTTTAGAGGAAGGACTAGAATGTCTGTGTTGTCATTTGAGTACAAAAACTGGAGTTAGATCTGCATATTTTATCAGTATGGCTTGATGTTATAAATGCTGCTGTTGACTAAGACTAATAATAAAACATACCTGAAATGCCTGTAAAACAATTAAAATGGTAACATTTTGGGTCTTCCTTCCTCCACCTCCCAGTACAAAGGCACATCTTTCTGGCTTCTTTTCACATTTTCTTTAACTCTTGCACTCTTGGAGTGGAGATTTTAAAGACACTCATTTCTAGCATGCCAGAAAGTAGCTGATCATGTAAGGCATGAAATTGCACAGGCAATATGTGGCTATTTCAAATTAGGTGGCACTCCATATCAAAAATGTAACCAGTTCACCAAGAAGTATCTGTGAACCAGTGTTCTTGTCACTCGATCTGTGTAGAAGTGTCCGCATTCTGTCTTAAACTTATGACTAAGTGACCCAGAGTAAGGTTCTTCCCATTGCCCAAATTCAGTTTCCTTGTCTCAGAGGTAGAGTGAGGGTTGCTTGGGCCCCCAAATGCCTGCATCCTTCTGGCCTTGCCATCCATGGGCTCACATTTCTGCCTTTAAACAGACTGGTGCCCTCCGTGGCACTCAGCTGTTCTGGTGGATAACAGGTCAGTAGGTGGTCCTGCTGCAGAGATGGGATGTTCACGTGGGCAGAAGCAGCCAGGTATTAGGTGAGTCTTTCCAAGGGCCAAGTGGACACGGGTCTCAAGTCTTAGAATCCTAGAATCTCTGGGCCACCTCATCCAAACTCCATCTGAATCTGCAGACCTGTCACCTCTAGAAATTAGAGTGCTTGTCTACCAAGTACAAGACCCTGAGTTTGATCCCGGGCACCCAAAAAAAAAAAAAAACAAACTGGAAACCAAGGTCATCCTGAGGGAAAGGAAAAACACTAAAAATTTTTCATTTTTAAACAATACTGTTACCAAAAATCTCTTTCTTACCCCTAAACTAGAATATTACAGAAAATAAGATCTCTCCCATTCTTTAGCATCCTCTCCATCTTGTGGGACGTAGAAGGAGGGCCTCGGCCACCAGTGCCTACGAAGCTCAGAAATTCCCAGACTCTTAGATTGAAGAAAAACTTTTCTCTGTGGTTACATCACCTCGTACAAAAGTCACCCACTTGCTGTATCTTCCTTGAAGCAACCATGACTCAGTTTTCCATGCCAGGATACAGCATGTTGGGCTGCGAGGGAATCTCTTTGAGCTTGGTTGAGCGGTCCCACAGTGTACAGATGTGTAGGAGAGCAAGCATGGTGGTGGGCATTCCTAACTTCAGAGGATAAACCATTCATAGCCCAAAATCCTGGGTATTGTGATGGTAAAGTAAAAACCATAAATTGTGCTCCTTCTTTGTGATGAGGTGGTTGGTTACAGTTAGAAATACCAAGTTTTTCAGCATGTTTTTTTGAAGAGTTGACATAAAATGCTCTCCAGCCCCTGTCTGTCTCACGAGTAGCCACTTGAGGGAATTGATTTGTCGACCTCAGTGGTGGTAGCATGTAGGCATCTAGAGTCAACTTCAGATTTTATAAGACTGACTATATATGTATCTCATCATCTGCCAAGAGTAGTACCCAGCCTTTAAAAAACAAATTACAACTGCGAAACTAACGCAACCAAATGGAAACAAAGCTTTTGTAAATAAGGAGGGGAAGAGGGGTTGAAGGGAGGGGAGAGAAAAGGGGGGAAAAAAAGCAGCAAGATATATCAGGTACAGGTACAAATTCCCTATGATGAATGTTATTATGTATATCTAAAATGTACCACTAAAACAAAAAAAAAAGAAAAGAACACAACCATACTCCAAATTAGAGGACAAATGTGAAATTAACCATTATCTTCTGTGTCCTATTTTGATTATTTTCCAAAGATCTGTGTTTTGTACTAATTGAAATCAGCCTGTATGTAATATTATACCCTATATTTTTCACTTAACTTTTTATCCCAACTTCTACATCCGTACATGGTTGTCATCTTATTCTTTTTTGTTGTTTATTTGTTCGTTTGTTTGTTTTGAGGCAGGGCCTCACTATGTAGTTGAGGCTGGCCTTGAGCTCACTATGTAGCCCAGGCTGGCTTGAATTTGAGGCAATCCTCCTGCCTCAGCCCCCGAGGTGCTGGGGTTACGGGTGTGCGCCACCATGCCCCATCTTGTCATCTTATTCTTGATGGTTCTGTCTTACGTTCACCATTTCTTTATTGTTGGACATGGTCAGCACCGAGAATCTCCAAGAGCATAGCTTTTCCATCTCGGTTTCAAGGCATCTATTTTAAGCATCCTTCAAAGGATATAGCAGGAACAAGAGTCAGTAAAGAGGGTACAAGGAAAAGAAATTATCTGTTTGTGGGCAGATGCGGATTGGTTTCGTGGATGCAAATGGTGTGAGTCCAGGCCCTGGGCAGGGAGTAAACAGGGAACACCATAGCTGGAGCCTGGAGGAAGTGGAAATGGAGACACATCCCCAAAAGGAGGCCAGGATCGCAGGGCCTCCTTCGAGTATCTTTTAAGCCCCTGCTTTTAATCCTTTTTGTGTAGATACCTAGCAGAGAATTGCTGGGTCATATGGTAATTCTGTGTTTAACTTTTTGAGGAACTGTGGGGTGCTTTTTTAAAAAGAATTTGTGTTGGCCCCACATGAAAAAGACCTCCCTCCAAGTAAACTCTTACAAGTGAAGGGTCCAAGAAGAAGCCATCATTTTATTTTTTTTTTTGTTTTTATTTTTGGTGCTGGGGATTGAACTCAGGGCCTTGTGCTTGCAAGGCAAGTACTCTAACCACTGAGCTAAATCCCCAGCTGCCATCATTTTAAAAAATAGATAAATTAGTTTTATGTGAGCAGCTCTGTGTAGCCTTGGAGGTTTTAGGAGGAAAGAGAGAACAGAATACAAATGAGTCCAACCTCCATTTCTGAAAAATTATTGTGATGGAGGCATTGTGGGTGGAAAACTAAAGCTCTCAGGAGAGATCTTAGTGGGTGGAATTCATTCATGCATGCAAGTGTTTACTTCACCACGCATTGTGGTGGACACAGGCGCGTCCGCAATCTGCATGACCAGGGGACCCTGCCCTCAGGGAGCTTATTGAGGAGGTGCCAGAAAAGCAAGTGGGCAACAGTGGTCCATTCTGATGTGTACTTTTACTTTGGTAATGCTAGATGCTCCCTTCTACTGAGTACTTACTACATGATCTCAATTTTCTTAACAGTTCGGTTGGCAAGTGGGAAAATGGGCTTAGCTTAAGGAACTTCCCAACAACAAACAACCAGTGAATGGGCAGAGCCAGAAATCAGAGCACTGGGATAGAGGAACATAAAAGAGGCACCTACCCAGGGTGGAAGTCACAGAAGCCACCCTGAAGGAAGAGGTCGGGTGAGTTCTGTTGCCCAGGATTACAGAAAATGATTTCCAGTAGCAGCAACAGCCAGCCCTGCTTCCGGTGACTCCAGACTCCCAGGAAGCCACCTCTCACCAAGACTCCATCTCAGAGGAAGATGGTCACCTTTGTCCTGGGT
>PVJO010029991.1:0-16069 GCA_004026905.1 Hystrix cristata
TCTGTTCATTCTGATCCTGTAGAGATCCCTAAATAATACACCCTAATCTTGAAAGAGTATTGAGTTAAATCTTGGCTGTATAACTCACTGAAATTTTAGAACTTCAGTTGCCTAAACAATATAAATAGCAATATGCATGAAAGAGAGGTGTGAACATTAATTGTGATGACAAATATATATGTGTAAATTATATATGTATATACATATGTATGTAAATGTAAATATGTACATATACATTTGATTTAATATATGTACATATCAGATCAAATATTATTTATATATAACAAATCAAATGGATGTAATATAGAGACATCAGTCTATCTCTTCATTATCTTTCTATAGTATTTTTAGTACAGGACCTAGTATTCTATGAATATTTATTTCATTGTACTTATTATAGGATAGTTATCCAAAAAAGTTAAAAATATATCTTATGGGTTTTAATAAACTAATATCTTTGAAAAAATGAAAATCTTCACATCAGTGCCTTCATTTAGACCTTCTGTGCCCTCTGCATGAGCTGTTCTAGCTACCAAACACCAGGTTAAATGTATTATATTGGGAAAGGGAAGAAAATGTCCAAATGGGAAAGGGAACAAGGGAGGGGGAAAGGAACAGAGGGACAAGAGAAATAAGAAATGGAAGGAAAAAATGGAAACAAATCTTTTGTAAATAGGGAGGGAGGAAGGGGTGAGGGGAGGGGAATGGGAAAAAAAAAAGCAACAAGGTATGTATCATGTACAGGTACAAATCCCCAAAGATGAATGTTACCAATATGTACATCAAAAATGTACCATTAAAATAAAATTTAAAAAAAATTATCAGAGTGTCAGCCACTTGAGAAGATATATATTATGGGCATGGATCATTTTGGTAGGAAATAACCAATGTTTATTGATCTTAAACTATATTGATTCCTAATTCCTCTAAGTAAACTCTATTCATTACCTGAGATTAAAATTTAATTTATATGCTATTGACAAATGATTAAACACAGTTTACTAAAAAAATCTATTTAGGTACAGAAAGAATTTATGTATTTTCTCATGTATTGTTAATATTCTCTTCTTTTACTTTGAATTTAGTTGGATCTTTACCGAACTCTGATAATCAATAAAAGAATAAGTTCAGAAATTTATAAATTTGATCATATTATTCTTGGTATTTTTCCTGTGATATAAAAGTTACCACTCTACATTAAATAAAAGAGAAAGTCAATATATAGGTTGAAAACAATGCTCAGTATTTGACTTTACAAATGAAGATCTTTTCAACCCCAGGAAGAGAAATTCTAATAAAAATCATCTGAATGCTAAATCTGAATTACTGGAAACACACAACCAATATTGGATTACCAAATGACATATGTAGTACTAAATGTTTTCATTTATTTTAGGAGAAAATTATTCCAAAGTGGAAATGAAAACTGATAATAATTTTACATTAATATTTTAAACATTCTGTACATTCTGCAAAGAAAAAGAAAAATTATATTTCCTTTAACACATTTTTGTCAATTGTGATTTGTTGACCTACTAGAAAATTTAAAAAGAAAAATTAATTTCCCTGATTTAAAGTGTTAAGGAAAGGCAGGATTTTCAGTTACCTGTTGCCAAAAATGATTGGATCAGCTGTTAAATCTTTTGGAGTCTGTGCCCTAAATATTTCAATGTATTCACTTGGACCTTCTGTATATAAATTACTTTTAAATAATTGATGGGTCCATCATGAGATAGTGGTGAATTTGAAATTCTATGCTATTTTCCTTTTTACATTAGAAAGAGTTGTATAAAAGGTGTCAAATGATGTATTTTTGCAAATTTTTCGAAACTGTCACTACACTTAAAAAAAAAATTTTACTCTGGAGTATATTCTCAATTACCCTAGAGTTGTCCTACCGAAAAAAAAGAACTTCCTGTGAGTCTATCATAAAAATTACCAGCAATATTTCTTAAACATTTTGGTTGTATATTAATCATTTTATGATTATTTTGATTATTATATTGAATATCAAGTAGTCATTAAATAATAGTGATTAAGTAACCACTAAATAATACTTTTCTGATACTGTCAAAGGGAATTATACATTTTAAATAATCACAAGTTAATTCCATCCCCTATTTAAGAATCAAATGTTCTAAAACCCGTGAATCTGGGCTGGTTTTGCAGAATTGTTTTGTAAACTTGAATTAACATTTCCTGTTTAGAAACAAAGTGCAACTCACTGCCGACATACATGTAGTTTTAAATAACACTCTATGAGACTGAAACAAATCTGACTGGTTTTCAATGTGAAAGTAAAATATAAGAACTGTTCCTGGAGTTATTTCTAAGCAAAACTTGTCCCTAATCATAATGTAACAGAAATGTATAAGATGATCAGTATTTAATTGTTTTCACTATGGTAAATTTCAGAGTATGCAACTACACAAAGCAGAACCTCATATTCTGTAATCCATCAGTTATCTTGGGGTAAGCGATGCAACCCAAAGTGGTGCTGGCCTGTATTTTGGGAGCAAATGGGATATGTGCTAAGCAAAACTGATGGCATGAAGATTCCAAACAGGCCTCGGAGACTTGTACCATTTATTCTGTCCATCTCAAATGCTATCATCGTGTGATCAAATCAGGCTAATCTGCTGCGTGACAAAGTAATTGTGTAGTGAGAGCCCGGCACGGTGGTGCACACTTACAATCCTAGCACTTGAGAATCTGAGGCAGAAGGATTGCTCCAAATTTGAGGCCAGCTTGGGCTACAGAGTGAGTTCAAGGCCAACCTGAACTACATAGTAAAACCTTGTCTCAAAACAAAACAAAACAAAACAAAACAAAACAAAACAAAACCTAAATAAATAAAGAAATAAAAATAAAAAAGAAATAAAAAACAAAATTTCATCTAGTAAGAGAGGAATGATAAACCAAGCCATCCTAAGTATAAAAGCTGAGAATTTAGGCATAAATATTAAGCCAAGCCAAGATTTTAGAGAGCTGACATGAATTATCTTGCTGAGCCTAGCTCAAATTGCTTAGAAAATTGTGAACAATTGAATGAGTGTTGTTTTAAGCCACCACATTTACAGGTGTTTTTTGTACAGCAATCTTTAACTGTTAAGGGAATTTTAAGAATACACTTTTGAGCAACTCAGATTTGAGCTGCTCAGGCACTTATATGTAGACTTTCTTTTCTGTCTTTTTCTTCTTTATTTTTCTTCTTCCTTCCTTCCCTCCCTCCTTACTCCTTTCCTTCCTTCCTTCCTCCAGCCCTATGCCATAACTTTCTCACAGGAATCTTGATTGCCTTTCTCTCCCACAATGTATCACACTGGCCAATTACATTGATAATATTATGCTGATTAGACCCAATGAGCAGAAGGTAGCAACTACTTTGGATTTGTTAGTAAAGCATTTGAAAACCAGTTGATGGGAAATAAATCCAATTAAAGTTCAACGTCCTTCCACCTCAGTGAAATTTCTAGAAATCCAGTGGAGTGGGACATGTAGAGATATCCCATCTAAGGTGAAATATAAGTTGTTGCATCCGGCTTCCCCTACAACCATATAAGAAGCACAATACCTAGTGGGCCTATTTTGATTTTAGAGGCAACACCTTCTTCACTTAGGTGTTTAATCTAGACCATTTACCAAGTAACTCAGAATGCTGCTAGTTTTGTGTGGACCCAGAACAAGAAAATGCTCTGTGACAGGTCCAGGCTGCTATGCAGGCTGCTCCGCCACTGGTGCCGTATGACCCACAAAATCCAATAGGAGGAGGTAGGAATCCTGCTTGGAGTCAATGGCAGGAAGTCCCATGGACTGCAAAGATGGAGCAGTGGAGAATTTGATTGATGAGAAGGAAGAGGACAATAGAAAAGACAGCCTAGGGACATCAAAAGAATCTGAATGATTCCACTCTCACTCTTTGCACCCTCAAAACTGCAAAGGTGGAAGAATTTTTTTTTTTTTTTTTTTTTTTTTAGGAGAGAGCCCCAGAGCACCAGGTTCCAGAATGGAGGCAGCCTAGAGAATTTGTTCCTTGGGATTGGGTTCTTAGAGCTCAGCAATTCAGGCACTTCACACCTACAGCCAAGAAAGAAGGAAGCCTGGCTGCTGCCACCAGCAGACCATGGTGTCATCCATATGGTGCAGATTTAAATGCATGCAGAATGCAACAGTTGTAGGCGTGGGAAGGCTTCCATCCACACTCCAGAAGAAGGCCTGAGATGCCAGGCAGTGTGCCCCTGGGAGGGCAGTGTATGAGACTGTGTATGTGAAGCAGGAGGGGCAGTGGAGACCCCAAAAGGTTGGAGAAGCCAGCAACATGGATCATCTGAGGAAAGCTAGAAGTGAGCAAAGCTGACCCAAGAGAGAAGCTGTGAGAGCTGCAACCTCGAGAAGTGCCACTGGGGCAGAGCCCTCCACCCCTCCAAACCTGTTGGTGTTCACATGTTGTTACATCCCGCCTTGGATGCTAGAAATGGAGTACAGGACTTAATGTTTGCCCTGCTGTGTTTTGGACTTGCTTTGACCCCACTCCTTTCTATCCCCCTTTTTGTATCATTTGGAATGGTGATGGTAATTTTGTGTCATGGTGTGTTGGAAGTGTTAATCTTTCTTTTTAATTTGTGCCGGGGACTCACGGCTAAGAGTTTGCTGTAAATCTGAGAGAAGACTTTGGACTTGGACTTTTCGGCAATGCTGAAAATGTCAGGAATTTCCAATTTTTAGAGTTGGACTGCTTTTCACATAAAAGGATGCACATAAATTTCTTGGTGGACAGCATCAGAATGTTATGGCCTGTTTCTCGATGTCGCCCCAAAGTCCGTGTGCTCATAGCTGGGAGTTATGGCAAGTGGCTGGATCTAAAGTGTGTGACGCTGGGATTAAATTGTGTGATGTTGGGATTAAGGGAGTGTGGTTACTAAATTAATCCATTGATTGGTTTAACATAGTTCTGAGTTTGGATAATGGGAAGGCCTACCCTGGGTGTGAGTAGCGCCACTAAAAAGGCTGGTAGCATGAATGGTTATAATGGGACGAGGAGAAAGCTAGCTTACTGCTGATCCTTGCTACTTTGCTGCTTTACTGCCTTCCTGCCTTCTGCCTGCCATGAACTGTTTCTCCTCTGTGATGCCCCTCTGCCACGCCACCCTGTCTCGGTGCCAGCCTGCTTCCTCTTCTAACTATGGATGTTGCGTATTTTGCCTCAGCAATGAGAAAAGTAACTAAGACATTTCTTTCTCTTTTTTTCTTTCTTTCTTTTGCTTTCTTTCTTCCTTCCTTCCTTTCTTCCTTTCTTTCTACTTCCTTCCCTCTCCTTCTCCCTCCCTGCCTCTTTCTTTCTTCCTTTCTTTTTTCTTTTGTGATCTGCATCCATTTAAAAAAAATCAAACACATAGACTAAATATACCAAAATATCAAAAAAGTTGAAAAATATATCTCAGGTTTTAACAAAACATATGTACATTATTATATATTTTGTCATTTACAACCATAAAATATGCACATATCTGTTATAAAAAGTAATTTAAAAATATAGACACACAGATTCCACATTATGCTAGGTACAGTTGAGAGAAATGTAAACAAGTGCAAAGATTCACTATTAAATCATAATTAAATGAAATTAGCCACAGTATATACTGGAGTACTATAATATTTCATATTCACTTCCTGTTGCTGTCTCATTAAACTTGTGTTGCCAGTATTCAAGTATCCCATTATAACATTTCCCCATGTGAAGCTAATCATCCCTGCATGAGCAATTCATCTACAGTACATTGTGTACTACAGTAAAAGTTTGTCTTTTCTTTCTCAAGTAGTTTTCACCATAAATAATATATATAACCTACAAAATGCATGTTAACCATTTCCATATATTGTTGATGAGGTTTCTATTCAATAGCAGCTGTTAGTAATTAAGATTTTGAAGAGTCAAAATTTATGTAGGTAGTTCAATTGATAGCAGGAGTGGAGAGTGGGCTGCAGAAAGCCCTGAACAAGCCCACCACCAAATCTTTCCAAGTTACTATTACACCTTGAAAGGAGCAGCAGATACTGCAGCTATCTACAGTTACCATAACAACCTTGCTGAGTGAGGGAAGACTCAACAAACACCCCTTCACCCCACTTTATCCTCAGCACTGTCCACACTAGGCCTTACACCATGGCCAGAGAGGCAAATGTGGTAGCTTGGTGTGGGGGGATCACATCTGTGTGGCTTGTCAGCAGGGACAAGATAATTGTAAAAAATTTTGGAGAAACAATAAAATGATCTAGTATATGAAACTGATATAGGTTTATCAACAAAACTAACACCAAGGAAGATACATCTTTATTCTCGATTGCATAAGGTAGAATAACTTGAGGAGGTAACTTTTCAGTGTGGGAGATGGAGAGACTGTGGCACTGCATATTACTGAAGGAGAAAAGGGAATGGAGACAGTAAATGTTACAGGCCTTGGAGTTGTAGCTCAAGGTAGTACATATGCAATCAACTCTAGATGTTATCCAGAACATAGAGATCAACTAAGCATTTTTTCAGCAGCATTATCTTAATAGTGAGAGTGGGAAAAAGAATCAGGAATACATCTGAGAGTGTTCACGAAGGCTAGAACCAATCAGGCCAGCCCTACTGCAGGAAATGTTTCTCACCTTTCTACCTGCAAAGACCCTATGGACGACCACAGTATTACAATCCTCTTATGCAGGGAGAAGAGATGGAGGGCTTTAACAAGCCTGGAGAAGAGCCAGATAGAGCAGTGAAACAGAAGAAATATGGAGGTTTACACTACAACTCTGCAACAGCCCTCTTCACCATCAACAGCCTAGAGAAGTTGACCAAAAAAAAAAAGTCAGAGAAAAAAATGGTCAATTCACCAGTGGAATATCCATTCATTCCTGAAGTTAAGCAGAATAGGGCTGAATAAGTGTCGATTTACCATCTCTACCATAATCAAGGGATCCAGTAAGAAGAAATGAATATGAAATACCAGCAACAAATAATAAAAATATTGGAGCTGAAGACATAAGAGCTTACTTTCTGTCTTGTAACTACATAAATAGAGCTATCAGTGTTATTTACTAAGAATGGGCTTTTTATTATTTTTTTATAACAATGTCTGATTATATAATAACAAACATATTTTTTAATCCTGATTTTTGTCTAAACACCTTTAAAATTTTTCAGATTATTATATGTCTGGTCAGGATGAAATTTTGAAGAACTTCAGTTTTAATTTGTCAAAAAAAGTTTAAAACTCTCTTTCTTCTGTTTTGTAAAGGTGAAAAGATTTTTTTCAATTTATATTTTCTATTAGTACATGTTTGCAATACATAATAATTATATGCCTTGTGAAGTGTTTGTTCATGTACATAATATGCCTTAATTCTTTTTTTAATATCCTTCTTCTCCTTACTTCCTTCTCTGTTACCTCCATTTTATGATCCCCTGACCATTTGCAAAAGATCTATCTACCTACTTCCTATTATGTATCTTTTATTTTGCTCTTTATTTATAATCTGAGTTTCTCATAGAAAAGAAGCCATGCACAAAGCCCTGAGTTCGATCCCCAGCACCAAAAAAAAAAAAAAAAAAAAAAAAGAAGCCATGAGATGTTTAAGCTTGTTTATGTAATCTAATTTACTTAACATTACGGTCTCAAGGGACATCAATTTTCCTACACATGACTTAAGGGTTTTTTTTTTTCTTTTTGACAAACTAGCACCCCATTCTGTATGTATACCAAAATTTCTTTATCCATTCATAAATTAATGGGCATGGAGGCCACTTGAAAGATTTAACTAGTATGAATTGTGCTACTATAAGTATGGTTATGCATGTATAATTGTAATATGATGTTTTTAATTCCTTTAGGAATATACCTAGAAGAGAAATAGCTGGGTCAAATGAAATTTCTACTTTTAGTTTTCTGATGAATCTCTACACTGATTTTCATAGTAGTTGTACAAAAAAATTCAATAAATTGGCAGTGCTTGTTATGAGAAGCACTAATAATCATTTTTCAAAAATTGCATGCAGATTTTTAATTCTCTAGGGTTCAGCGCCCTAATATTCTGTTGTTCAAGGGTCAGTGACATTGTTACATGTTAAACATGAGTTCAAATATAGATCAATTGAAAAAAATTTACTAGGTAGAGATATAGTAATCTCCAGATTGAGTCTTGGCTCTTTACATACTTCCCGTGTGATCTTTGCTAACACAATCATAGTGGATTATCTCAGTACTCCACTTTGGCAAAGAGATCAACTAAACAAAAAAATCAATAAAGAAGAGTCAGTGTTGAAATATACCCTTAAACATATGGACTTAATAGATGTGGTCATAATTACTTTTTTCCTTGCTGAGACAAAATACCTGACACCCAAAGTTAAGGGAAAAGAGGTTTATTTGGCTTAGAGTTCATAGAAGTTTCAGTTCACAGTTGGCTGGATCCAAGGCAGGGTGGCAGGGCAGACAGGCATCAAGGCAGGCAAGAGACTCAAGCAAGGGGAATAGACAAGCCTCTTTCCGTCTCTTATATTTTATCCAGGCTATCTGGCCTTAGGTTGAGTAGCACTCCCACCCTTAATTCCAACACCCTGAATCCTAGTATCACATCCTTGATCCCAGCAGAACAATGCCAAACCAATCAGTGGGCTAATTTAGTAATCACACACTCTAGATCCAACCACCTCTGAAAACGCCCCACCTATGACCATGTGAGGCCTTGGGGGGACATCTAGACGCAAACCATAACAGATGTCCACAAATTGTTCTGCTTTATCTACAACAGAGTACACATTCTTCTCAGCAGCACATGAAATAGACTACATACAAGTCCACAAATCCTACATATTAAATGTAAAAGAATCAAAATTGTCCTATGTTTACTATCAGCTCATTTTGCAATGAAACTAGGACTCAGTCACAGAAGAAACCAAGAAAATATAGAAATACTTGAAAATGTAAAACACACTTCTGAACACCCAATATGTCATGAAAAAACAATCAAGGAATCAATTAAACAACTTTCTGTAGGAAATGACAATGCCCATGAAACATACTAGAACCTATGGGACACAATGAAAGTAGTCCTAAGAGAGAAGCTTATTGCAATCAGTGCTCAGAATAGAAAAAAAGAGCAAGCTCAAACAAACAACCTAATGAGGATCCTCAAGATACTTGGAAAACAGAAACAATCCAAAACAAAATTAAGGCAGAAAATTATAATGATCAGAACTGAAATTAATAGCAATAAAAATAAATACACAAATTTTAAGCATAATTATATTACAGGATCTGAATGAAGAATCCTTAAGTGGTAGAGAAGAGATATACATGGTGCAATAAAAATTTAGAGACCATTAAAATAATCTAAATAGGAGTAACAAAACTTATAATAGGTTAGTTGTAGTTGGGCAGGTCGGAAAAATAGTTTTTGGATTATTTTCCTTATGTCTAATACCCTAGAACAGACTGAGGCAGAGATTGGCATTCAGATGATTTAGTAAGGACTATTCTTAGAAACAAATTTCGTGTAAGATAGGAAAGGAATCAGAATGGGCTAGTGGGAGGAATACAACAGAAGTACAGTTGTGACAGAAGCCTCTGACAATCTTAGGATGATCTCTGAGCTACATGAAGTTCTTCAGAAATGTGTTGTAATGAAGCAACAGGGCCAGGACTTTTTATTTTGAATGATTCATGACAATTTACTGAATTTGTCTAGGGAGAATACAACCTTTGTAAAGTCTTTTTTTTTTTTTCCCTTCAGAAGAGGGAAATTCCAAGAAAAAATTTTCAAGGAAGCCATTAGCTGCTGACAGTAGGTAAAAGAATGCATATGTTGGACTTGAAGGGAAGTTTAAATTGCTGATTCCATGTTCACTAGAAAAAAATTAATGAATTTTATAAGATACAGGTGTTTGTAATAATAATATGAAGTGCCACATCTGTGATGTATACCATTTAGTACAGCAGTAAGTGGGAAAAATATCACTACTCACATGAAGTTGGGTTCTAGAGGTGGAAAGAACAAAAAAGAAACCAAGTAATAAACAGACAAGATTATAATAAACACTTTGAAGATAATAAACCAAAGCAGAATTCTAAAGTATCACTGGTAAAATGCAGTTGTCCTCCTTTATCTATAGGGTATAAAAGATTCCAAAAGGATTATAGAAACTACAGATGATACCGAACCCTGCATTTTCCTGTTACATATACAGTAAATAGCCATGATAAAGTTTAATTTATAAATTAAGTGTTGTAAGATGTTCACAGGAGCTAATAGTAAAATAGAATAATTATAACAATGTACTTTAATAAAAGTTACATGTATATGGTCTTTTTTCTCTTTCAAAATATCATATCAAATTATATGCATTTTTTCTTTTGCAATGCCTATATGACAAAACAAAGAGAGGTGAATGATTTAGTTATTGTGTTGTAGCATTCAGGTTATTAAACACAAGCGCTAAAACATCCATCACAGTGTATACAACATGGATATGCTGACCAAAGGAATGATTTCCATCCTAGGCAGGATAGAGTGAGACAGAATTAAATTTAATCATGCTACTTAAAATGGCACTCAATTCAAAACTTATGAATTCTTTCTGAAATTTTCCATTGAATATTTTCAGGTCACACTTAAATATGACTTATCCATACACATGCAGGTAAGTAAAATTACAGACAGTGAAATCACAGGTAAGGGAAGTCCATTGTATTTTCATTTGTAAAACCTGGGATCGCCTTTCAGGAAGTTATATTTGAGGTAAGTTAGAGCAAATAGGGAGCTAGCTTTGCAAATATTTGAAAAATATTCTATGCAGATGAACAAGACAATGTAAATATACTAAGGCAGTTACTAACTTTGCTATTTTGAGGGACAATACAGAAAAGGTTTAGTGTGTGAGAGAAATACCTGTAACAATTAAAGTCAAGAAAATAGCAAAAATTAGAACGGTTAAAATCACCTAAGCTATGTCTATACGCTCGTTTAAGCACTATCTGAAATCAATAAATTTGTTTTGTTTCTGACTGTTCTAGCCATAGCAATGGCTTGTACTATCCCCTTTTTCTTGAAGCCAAGTTCTGTTGCAAAAACTGGTTCATCTGTAGGTCACATATCACCATTCATGGGATTAACTGGCGATGAAGGATGGTCTTGTGGTTCACTACCTGGACTCAACTTGTGGCGATTTTGTTTTTCCTGTATGTTTCCAGACACCCTAGATGATGCACACTAGAAATCGGGTGGGTTAACGCTCCATTTAACAATGTTTAAATAGTGAAAACTACTTTCTTCTGTCTTCTCTTAAGATGAATTTTACTGAAAAATAGTACTTCATTCAGCCACTCTGAAGATGTTTTAGGTCACCTGGCAAGACTTTAGCTGAAAGAATAATCAAATACACTTGTTACAAATCTGGCCACTTTCTTAATGCATCTCTTCATGTTGGCTTTTATCCTTTATTATCTCAATCTCCATTTTCCCTCACTTATTTTCCCTGAGCTTGCACTCTCAATTAATGTTAACAAATATGAATTTTGCCTCAGACACTATTTTCTAGGTAGCTCAAGGTAAGACACATGGTAAGCAAATGAGATTTTCTTTTCAGAGCAAAAGGAAGTGCTTTAAGCAAAAAAAAAAAAAAAAAAAAAAAAAAACATTATCTGATTTACATATTTAAAAGATCGCTTTAGATATAATGGATTGTAGGACCACAATGGTGTCAGTAGGGAGTCCAGCAGAGATTTTATTCAAATAGTTTAGGCGAGAGATAATAATGTTTTGACAATTGGTTTTAACAGTGGTGGCAGAGGGAAGTGTATTTTTCTGAAATATACATTGAGGAAAGAGCAGGCAGCACTTATTAAGGTTTATTACGGATACACTTGTACATAAAAGAACAGAGTCAAAGACAGCTCTTAAATTTGGGGTTTGGGAAAAGAATGTGCTGCTTTGTAAGTTGAGGCACATTCAAAATGAGCGGCTCAGTATAGAGTGAGACAAGATAAAAATTAAGAGGCCTATTTTTATAATTTAATCTTGCAAAGCTTCATAGATATTTCAAATTGAAAGTCAAGTATTGTAACAACTTTTCTTCCTCTTGGATCTTGCCCTGAGGTCAATGAAGAATGAAGCCAACAGGACAGCAGGGAATAAATCAGATGTGGTTTATTAGAACAAAAAGCCCACATTCCTATCATCTGTCTATCCTTCTGAACTCAGCGGAATCACCTGTGAAGCATTTCTGATATCATTGTAAGCTTTCCATAGCCCACACCACCTATCCTTTCCAAATTTCTCCTGTAAACCAGTTGCAAATATTTCTAGTCCACATGCTCAAATAGAGTCACAGTAACAAGCCCACTCCAAGTATCAATTTCCTGTATTAGACACATGTTCAGTTCATTGATAACAAGAAGCAGAGTAAGATAACATTGTCAGAGAAGAGAGGGCTACAGATCATACATAATACATGAAGATACTTTTCTATGACCCTCCCAGACATACACAGTACGATTTACTAATCCCCTGGGTAGATCCCAAGTCAATTAGGTTGACAAGGGTATAATTAGCCAAACAATTTCCACTGAGAAATGAGATGTTCCTGCTATTATATCTGGCCAGTGTTTCCAAAAGAATTGGAACTAGTTTGTGAGAAGAGTTTGAAAAGGTTTGGTGATGTAGGCCGGAGGACTCTAGGCCATTGCATGCAGAGTTTAGTGGTTGATTCTGTTGGGCATTCAGAGGACCAAAGTTTTTATAGGAAAGCAGATGTAAGAGAATATACTGAAGAGGTTTCAGATGGAAATTAAGATTCTACTAGTAATTGCCCAGGAGGCCATTTGTGTTACATTCAGCCAATTGTCTTGTCCATATTTTGTCCAGGCCCAGAGACTTTGTGTGAAGTTGAGTTTAAGGCAATGAACTAATTAACCTTTATTCCTTTCTTCTTTTTTCCTAATAAACACTCTCCTAAATTTCTCCTTTTGTTCTCAAATTTATTCTTCAATTTTGGGGGACAAAAAACTCAGGTTTATACAAAATTAACTGTCATTATATGTGCTGTTGCCAGGAAAGTCATAAAGATGAGGCTGACCAAGCCCTCTGAAACACATATTCTGCCAGAATATATCCCAGATACTAGACATTGAACTATAAGATTTTCTTGTCTTGCTGGGCATTCGTCTTCCTTTCGCTCAATATTTCTGTGGTGTTCTCTCACTGTTCCCTTTTGCAAAGTCAATGTTTTTTCTCTGCCATGATATGTTGGAACTATTTAACTTGTTTTTAATTTTTAGAGAGGCTAACAGCTAAAAGTTTGCCTTGAGTCTCAGAGGAGTGTTTACTCTTAGACTTTGAGCAATAACAGAAATGTTAGGACAGTGGGAACTCTTGGAGATGGAATGAGTTCATTTGTACTGTGCTGTGGACATAAGTCTTTGTAGGTCAGGAATGGAATCTTACAGCTTGGATTTTAAAAAACCTCCAATGTTCGTGTGCTGCAAGTTTAGTACCCAGTTGTGGGTGCTATTGGAAGTTGGTGGAAACTCTAGGAGATAGGACCTACTGAGGGGAAGTGGGTCATTGAGGTATGCTTTTGCAGGGCATATTTTGTCCCTGGGCCCTTTTCCTTGATGTTATCCCCCCACAACCTCTGTCTGCCATGTTTCTTTGCCTCTTCTTTAGGCCAACATGAAGTGAGCAGATTTGTTCAGCATGCCATTCTGCCATGATATACCAAAAAACCATAGGCCCATAAAAATTTGAGCCAGCCTGCCATGGACTGAAACCCTTTAAACTGTAAGGCTAAATAAGTTGTTTCTATTTTAATTTGATTTTGCAAGCAATGGAAGCCAAATAACATATGTGGTGAATATTACTTTCATCCTAAATATTGTGCAAGTGATATTTGAATTACTAGATAGAATGAGTGTATGATTAATGATAAAGCCTTCCTAGAGGTGAAAATATTTTAACTTGATTTTAGAAAAAGATTGATATGAATTGGCCTAAAAATTTGATAAAGAAATTCTATGTGAAAACAAAATTAGGGCCAAGGTTTGGTAGTAACATAGATACCCTGTTTAGAGTAAATTTAAGAAATTAAATAAAGAGGCATTTGTCAGAGAAATGAAAATAAAGAAAAATTTAAATTATATGTTTTTGAAGACAGAATAATTGTTACATCATCTCAATAGTTATCTCAAATGTAATTGTTATTTTCAAAAGATCCTTTCCAATGCATAAAACGATTTCTAATATAGATGAAAAATCTTTAAGAAAAATTTAACAATTGAGCATAGCAATGTAAAAGAATTTAAGCCAAGACAAAATGGAATTTATTCTAGGTGCCAAGGCTGTTTCAAGACAAGAATGTCCAGTCATGTAATTCTTCATATCAATAAGTAATAAATAACAAATAAAACTAATATATAAATTGGGGCACAATGAAGTTTTCACAAAATGTTACACCTGATTATTTTAATAACTCTCAAAAACTAAGAACACAAGGAACATTTTCTCAAAATGATAAAGAATAACTAAAAGACTCTAGAACTTCCAGACTTAATAGTAAAATCTCAATTCATTTGACTTAAATTTTAGAAGAAAAAACCATGAAGTTGTCCTCTCTCACCACTCTTATTTATGTAGCTACTGAAATAAAGCAAAAAAAGCAAAGAAAAAAAGATGAAGAAAGAAGAAGAAGAAGAGGAAGAAGAAGAAGAAGAAGAAGAAGAAGAAGAAGAAGAAGAAGAAGAAGAAGAAGAAGAAGAAGAAGAAGAAGAAGAAAGAAAGAAAGAAAGAAAGAAAGAAAGAAAGAAAGAAAGAAAGAAAGAAAGAAAGAAAGAAAGAAAGATAAATAGATGGTTGAATAAATGACAACCATATTGGAGAGAGGGAAAGAACTCTGTAGGTCAGTGAGATGATCTTATGTGTAGACAATCCTAAGAAATCCACAAAAACACATATGAGCTAAGAAATTGTCCTTGTTAGAATATGACATTAGTTTTACATAGAAAACCACATAAATCATAAAAAAGGAAAGCTTTCTTACTTTCATCAGATTGCAGAATACAAGATTAACACTCAAAAAGTAGTAACATTCCTAACAATGAATATGCCTACACTTTTGGTTTGCAAAAGGTACACGCATAGGATGAAAATAAACATTATACATTGGAAGAAAATATTTGCTATGTACATATCCTACAAAGTGCTAGTATCAGAATTTATTTAAACACCTGACAGCTCAACAGTGAAAAAACAATTCAGTTAGAATATTGACAAAATATATGAAGAGGCATTTTGCCCAAGTAAGCATAGAGAAGGAAGATAAGCTCAGGAAATGAAGTGCTATCAATACTCATTAGAAAAAATGCAAATAAGACACAATTACTATATATTGGAAACGTTAAACAATTTTAAAAACAAATGCAATCAAATATATAGAGCTATACTACCCATATGTGATTGGAAGGATGTAATACATTATAGTTTCTTTGATAAAGAATATGGTACTTTCTCCAAAAGCAAAATGTGCAAGTACCTTATGACTAAAAAATTACAATGTAGGGCACTCAAACTCAGATATATGAAGACTTAAATCCACACCAAAAACTATACAAGAATATTTATTGCACTTTTGTTCATAATGGTCCAGCATTTTAGATTGTCCAGAAACAATTCAGATGTCTTTTAATGAGGATTAGTTAAACTAATTTTAGTATACTATACCATGAAATAGTACTTAGAAACAAAAATTAACAAATTATTGATGCATATCATAATTTAGTTTTTTTTTTTTTTTTTTTTTTTGGTGCTGGGGATCGAACTCAGGCCCTTATGCTTGCGAGGCAAGCACTCTAACCACTGAGCTAAATCTCCAGCCCCTGCATATCATAATTTAGATCAATCTCCAGGAAATTATTATGAGTGGGAAAAAAAGAAATACCAAAATGTCACATGCTGTAAAATTTCAATCATAAAACATTCTTGAACTGATAACTTTTTTGAAAAAGAGAAGAGATTAGTAGTTGCTAGAGATCAGGAA
>PVJO010029992.1:0-16058 GCA_004026905.1 Hystrix cristata
TGCCCTGCCGGCAGCCTGGTCATTCCAGGGCGCCTCATTAGTGGGCATTGAAGATGATGCAACATTTTGTCATCCCAGGGGGACAATTTCTAAGGACGTTTACTTGGAGTGCTTCCAACCGTAGAAGATCAAGAGCTAAATGCTCAAAGGGTGGCTTTTTGCTTTACACAAGCTTTACGATGATGACTTTGTATTCTTTGTAATGCTTTAATTTTTAATAAAGTATTTGTCTTGAGTTGATACATAATATATAAAATATTGTGTAGTTACCAAATCAGGAAAATTTGACCAAGTCAGGAGGACATAAATTTCCAGAGAAATCCTTATTTACTTTATGGATAACGCTACCAAGGATGCAACGTCAGATTTTTCACTGTGAAATACTTTATATTTCAGAGCATGAATCTACCATAGGAGTAAAACATGTTTACTTAAAAATAGGATACATCAAAAGTCAAAGAAATAATTGAAAATAATTCAAATCTTTTAACATTTTGTGGACTTAATTACAATTTCTCCCAATCATCTCCTCATATTCCATAATAATTATATAGATATGTAAGTATATATTTGCAAAATTTCTATAGCAGTTGTATAATATCTTCATTTTACAACTAAAATTTTATAAAATATCATGACTCACACTCTATAAACATTTATAAACCCCCATCTTCATGGAGTATGTATTCTACATGTGTTCTACATCCGGTGTTAAGCTGATAAGCAGACATTGTGCAGCATCGCAGGAAGGACGGGGGATGTCTGCATCCGGTATTCTTCCAGGATGCCAGCGTCAGCTCTTGGTGCTCTTTAATATTACAAAAAATGGGACCAAAAGACAGTATCAATCCTGAGAGCAGGAAATATTGTATCATTAGCTTAGTAGGCAAAAGCTCATTTCCACTGTATATAATTGGGTCAAATATTTTCTTAAATAATAATGGAAAGAAACTAAAATATAATCACAAAGCCAAAATATTTCACGATGGTCATTTCTATGTCACTTTATTCAGCACTGTGCTCGATGGAGTCTCAAGACTATGAAATACTTTTTCTTCTTTGAGTCTCTATGCATTCCCTCAGGTATGAAGTACTAATGAAATGAAAAATAGAAATAGCAAAATCATTTCATTAACTATTTCATTATATAATTTGTTAATATTTCATTAACAATTAAAGATTGTTTGCCCAAGATGAAGACTTAGAGGGGAAACCTGAAAAAGTACACAGTGTGAATCTTGCCTTACTTCGTGGACAAATCAGTGTGGATGAAAACCGCACTGTGCAGGAGCATTTCAGGAAAACGTGCACATGCACAGGGACTTTCAGAGGTACCGTGGATAAAGAGCCTACTTCGGTGGGTGTTTTCTTTGATGAACTTGGGAAATAGTGGCACTGTTCATCCACACTTTCATTTATACCGAGACAGGCCAATTTGGAGATTTCAAAGTCATCATCGAACTATAAAACAAACAGGTGACCTTGAGGTTTAAGCTGAATGAAGAGCGCAGAGTGACTTCTTACCTCAGTGTCACGTCAATCGGTGGATCTCCACAAGCGGGATTTTGTTGTGCAAGGTATTCGGAGCACCGAAACCAACGTGGATCACTTAGAGCCTTGCACGATGGCAGGCCGTTCTTGCGTTGAGGCTGCTTCACAGCCAGGACTCAAGACTGATCCTAGATTAGACGCGCTCTCAGTTTAAACAATGGAGTGCGTTTTCCGAGATCCTCAGATTTTAAAGTATGCTTTCCATATTCTCTCCTTGTACTCTCTTTTCCTCCTTCTTCCCCCAACCTCCCTCTGATGTATTACTCTTACTCTTGTTTTCTTTAATCTTTGACTTATTAGAAAACGCAGTAGGATTTTTCTTTATTTTATATTTTGATAAGAACAAAATATTTATACATACTTATGAGATAAAATGTGATATTTTGATCCGTATATGTATGGCACATCTATCAAGTCCGAATAACTAGCATATCCACTATGTTAAATTTTTACAGTTTCTTTATGTTGAGTTCATTGATATCTTTTTAAAATAAATACTGATCTTTTTAAAAAATTTCTAATTCATTGTCCTTTATGTTTTAATTATCCAACTATACTAGATTGAAATCAACGAATTCTCTTTCTAGCACTTAGTAATAACTGCTTATCATACCTGCTTTTTATTTGTTTAATAACACTAGAATTTAATGTTTTCAATGTTCATTTCGGTGTCACCTCTCTCTCTATATATATATATATGTATCATATATATGTATGTATCTACTTATCTTGATTAATCCTATTCTATTACATTGTATAGATAGTCTGAAGTTGAATTTTCGGTTGATTTGACTGGAATAATGTAACATCACTTTACCTTTTAAAATTTTGAGTGGCATATTTTGTTATTTTTAAATATTAATCTTAAATTATATGGTATTTTGGTCAGAAAAAGGACTCCTTTAAGCTTTGTAAATTTATGGAAATTTATAGATTACTTATAATCAAATATAAATAACTTGTAGATTTTGAGAAAGAAGTATTTGAATACTGAGCTGGAAGGCTGGTCATGTATTTAGTATTCATCCATTATAAAATCTAAGCAGGTGGAAATGAAGCAGATAGAAACAAAGACACCAAAGTAATGTTGCACCACATTAGAAGGCGGACTGAATGCTCCGAAACCTTTCCAGGGTGGCTGTTGGGTATCATGGCCAAGAAATGGGAAACTGACAAATGATGAACATGGGGAGTAATGAGAAGAGTGAATGATTCTTAAAAAGAATCTCAGTTTTAAAAAAAGCTATTACAAGAAGGTCCACTTAGTAGACTTCTACAAAAATAAAGAAGAACAAATGGATTTAAGATTTAGAAAACAGAGTCTGCACGATTTGCTGACCAACTCGGTAAGATTTTTAAAAGTGAGATACAGTGATAAGTATATTATTTGTCTATGTGACTGAGTTAATGTGTGGTAAATCGAGAATCAAACCAAAGAGGATGTTGATGCACCAGCTCTATATAAATCTGTGAGCACTTGCACAATATATACTCTACTCAGCTGTGACTTCGGGCCCATCTTCTCTTGCCCAGATGACTACAATCACCCCTTAACTGGCCTCCCTGCTTCACCCTTGCTCACAGTAAAGTGTATTATGTTCTTGTTTACATGGCCTTTCACTGACATTTTACCACTAGAAGGAAGAAAACACAATATAGATGATTCAAGATCTGGGGAAGGTGTATGCTGTGTACATTGTATGAATAACTTGCTCATAAGAGCCAGAGCATTCTGCGCATGGCCTGGTACCTGGAAATCCATGTACATGAAGTGCCAGGACGAAGGACCAAGGCTCTAGAAGTCCACGAGAAGTAGAAAATAGGTACATGATGAAATAAGAATTAAAACGGCATATTAAGGGTCAAGTAGAAGTTATACTGGAGAGAAATGGGATCACACATATGAAATACTTGATGGCAGCTGCAGGAATAACGGGTCATTTTCATAGGATGACACGCTGCCCAAGGAAAGGCCAGGCAGGGACCGAGCACTCAGAGGCTCTGTGACCAACGCCCAGGTGCCAACGTCTCTGTACCTTCTGACCAGTATAGTGTAATGCCTCACAGAGCTGCACATACATTGACCGAGAAATAAAGAAAGAGAAGAAAAGTGAAAGCATGAGTTGTGTACACTTTCCATAACCTTACAGAACTCACAGCAACTATAAAACCTCACTCTACTTTCCCACTTCTGATACTTTTAAGTGCATCGTGACGTCACTTCCCACTCTCATTCATAAAAAATGGAGACTCTTTGTTTTATATGTTCTTTCTAAATTCAGATTTTATCCTCATGTATACAGCTGTAAATAAAGACAAAATTTCCATGTTATGAACAGAGGGCTTTAGCACGTGAACACCCTGGATTACGCAGGAATTCATCATTTCTGAGTTGTGTTCTTTGAGGCTGAGGAAGGATGTTTTACAGTGGTGGTTACAAGCGCCTGAGAGAGGTGGGAGCTACGGAGGTGTCCGAAAAAGGACAGAGAATTTCAGACAGAGGAACAAATTCAAGAGATCTATGGTTTGACAGAGCTAACCTTAAGTTTTGAATTCTTGAGAATTGCTGAGAGTATACATTTTAAATGCTCTTACCATAGACAATGATAGGTTCACATGTAATCTCAGCTACTCAGGAGACTGAGGCAGGAGGATCCCAAGTTTGAACCCAGCCTATGAAGATTATCAAGATCTTGACTCCAAATCAAATGTAAAAAGCGCTGGGGGTATAACTCAGCATGGAGAACCTGCATTCGATTTAGATTCAATTCCGAAAAAAGAGAGGTAAGTATGTGATGTAATGAATATGTTATTTAGTTCAATTGAGACATTCCACAATGCATAGGTATTTCAAATATCACCGTGTACATAAAATATACACAAATTTTATTTGTCAGAGATAAATATTTCGAAATATTGTTTTAGTTATCTCAAATTGAATAGCTTTAGATTCCATCCATGGACAGAGGCCAACGTTAGAGGGTTATTGGCTGAGATGACCTGTCCCAGGAGGAGAACTGGGCTGTTTTCCAAAGACAGAGGGGATGGGGAGGAGGGAGGGGGGGATTGACCAGGAGGCTGGAGCCCTCGGACCCACTCCACAGGGACAGAAATGACACCGGGACACTGATGCAATCCCAGTTACCAACCAATAAACAGACGTTGCTCTTACATATGCAGCATGTCAATAAAGAGAAAAAGGCCTCACAATGTATGAGGGTGTATTTTCTAAAATGTACCCTAGTTGACTAAAGAGGGAAGACAATGTCTTAAAAGCAAAGAACAGTGGCTAGCTTTGTTACTTTAGTAATGTAAAAAAGTTTATATAAGATCTTATTTTTTTTAAAAGAGGGGACATACATTGATTTCTTTGTGATACATAAAAGGTAAGAAGTATTTATCATACCCTGCTTATTTTATTGCGTGTATTTTTTAATCTTATGGATGAAGAGCCTTGAAAGAAAATACTTTCTTACAATTAAATTCAGTAATAAGGTGACTCTTGTGAACTCGAAATAGATAGACTATGCCCACAAATGTATCAGTGTCTGATTTTCATAATGGTAATTGTGATCTTCGATTAGCACGGAATTATCTTGCCCTTGTGAATGGCTTGTGATTTTTTAAAGTTTTATTGATATTATTGAGGATATTACATCCAAAATAATATTTTCTACTGAATTTTCTGTGGCGTCTTACCAAGTTTTTACAAAAACATGTACTGCAGCATTCCAGTGCTGAGTTTGAATTCAGGGAGATTGCGCTCTGGCTTCTTCCCCCTGAGTGAGGCTCATAGTCTCCATTCCTCCCAGTCTCTCCATACACGTGGATCTAATGACATTGCCTGCTTCCTTCAGAACCCATTAAGTGAGATGACAAGAGGACAGTCAGTAACCTGGTGTTTCGCATGTAATAAAAGTTAAAAAAATTGACAACAAAAGGGAAATAGTTCAACTAGTCAGACACATCGCTGTTCCCCTCCATGGTTGTGACAGTCCCTGTCAGAGTAGACCAAAAAATCCATAAAGGATGCTCTTTACTTGATGCAGGATAAATTAATCGGTAAGAATGTATTGCCCCAATATATGTAATTTCCATTCAAAGTCGGGCAGTGTCACGTTCTTTGACCAGTGAGTGCTACTTGAATCCAGAAACACTGTAAACGATCGTAGAGGTCAGTGGGGAATCTTTATTTCTGCCATCGCTCATTGAGAAATATTAATAAACCATTCACCTGCGATGGCATCTGTCAAGTTCTTGGGATAGAAAAATGAATGAGAATGTATCTTTTAAACTTCTTGGACAATATTCCAGTCTTGTTTCTTAGAAGTAAAAATAACAAAATGATTCTGTTTGGGCCTAAGATCTGACAAAGTCTCAGGTTATCTGTCACTTCTTTAAACAATGTCTGGCACTCAAGTAACACTGTGTATTATTCTCTGTAGATTTTGCATATCTAAACTAATACCTGAAAAGTGTTTGATTTTATTCCTAGTACATACACTCTGTGAAGACTGAAACTGGGCCCACATATTTCATTTATTTTTATTATTCTTAGTATTTAACACATTACATGTTCTACAGACAATTACAAATATAGATATTGGTTCACTGTCTTATAGATCCATCAAACATACATTGATCATTAAAACTTCAATTATGTTTCCGTTCCAGTTGGGTTTCTAAAGGCGCGACTTAAGTGCAAACATTGTGGCAGATGATGTACAAATTTGAAAGCTCTGAGAAGATGTAAAGTGGGAAAATAAATAGCAAAATATAAAAGAGGAGGAAAAAGAAAAAGAGATAAAGGAAGGGAAAAGAAAAAAAAAAGAAAAGAGATTGGACAATAGGGATGTCAAGAAAGGATTTTAGAGAGTATTCTGAGAAAACTTATTTGGAGTTTAGGGAGTGGATGTGAGAGTACTAAACCCACGAGAAGGAGAATTTTGGTGACTATGGTAATCCGTGAAAAGTAACAGGTGGAATGGAAATTTGAAAAAGGGGAAAAGTGATAGCTAGGTTCCGGTACAGTGGAATAGACAGAAAACATCTTTCTAGAAAAGCTTAATTCCTGAAGGAGCAGTATTAGTCTACAGTGCATTTAGCACTGTGGTGTCTGATGGCTACTCAGAAACAAATATTTAGAACATGGGCACATATCGCACATACTATATATTGCACAAATATTGTATACATATAGTCTTCATACTTGGAAACTCATATATATAGAATCAGAGAGCAGATACAAAAAGGAAAATTTTACATATTGGCTGGTATCAGATGTGGTTCCTGTGTGATGTGATTCCTATGATCCATTTTATTTTGTTGTTGTTGTCTAATTATTGCTAAAAAGGCCAAAATTTTCCAAATGATGCCTGTAAGGCCTAAAATTCATAATAAAAATTGAGTCTTTAAGTTTAGAGGAGGCTATGATACAGTTTAGGCCATATTACAAAAGTTTATTTCAGTATACATAGAATTTACTGTGATGCAGTATTTCTAATATGTCTTTGTATAGGTAAAGATCAGTATATTTCTAGGATGAGGGCAGGTAATAATTCTCGTTTGTTCATTTTTTTGTTTGTTTGTTTGTTTGTTTTCAGTCAACGTCTAAGCCTCTTTCCAAGAATGTGAGCGGCCTCGGTTACCAAGGCCTGAGCTGGCCTGAATTGTTCTGGGAAGTGGATTCCTACCCACTGACCACCTTGCCCTTGGGTTATCTGAGACGAGGTTCACACGTGAAATGTAAAAACAAAAATGAAAACAAAAGCCACATAAACAAATTGTAACTGAGAAAGTTCTACAGAGAAAGAAATAGAAATAAAAAGCATTAGAGGTGACATTGATCAGGAAGGAGAAACATTTCTTGCGGAAGAATGTCAAATAGTGATGTGAGCAGTTCTCAGCAAAGAGTACCTGACAGGTTGGACTCTTACTTGATTGCTGTCTGTTTTGCCGTGCTTTGTTATCACATACTCTTGCTCTTTATTATGAGCAGGAAGAATAAAGTTTAAGATTACACTCTCACGTAGCATCCGGAGATTTTGCATGTTACACTTGAAATGTATCGGTGAAACATAAAACAAGACAAACAGAACCGGACATCTAGCCTGTGTAAGTGCATCTGACATTATCAATGTTTCCTATTTTGCAGCTGAATCGAGGGGACTGAAGGACTTCAAATCCTCAAATTCATTTTCTTCACAGATGGGCTCAACGGAACAAAACTCTCCGCCGAGGAATCAAACTGCTTTGATGGAATTCGTCTTACTTGGTTTTTCTGATGTTCCCAATCTGCAAAGATTTCTTTTTGGGCTGTTTCTGGTAATGTATGTGATTATTCTGATAGGAAATAGCCTCATTATCTTCATAACCAAGACTGACCCTTCCCTGCACACTCCCATGTATTTTTTCCTCAGGAATTTTTCTTTTCTGGAAATATGTTATGTGTCGGTCACTGTCCCCAGATTATTAGCAGATCTCCACAGACAAAACAGAAGTATTTCCTTTCTGGCCTGTGCTACTCAGATGTATGTCTTCCTGGTCCTGGGGGTCACCGAGTGCTTTACTCTGACAGTAATGGCTTACGACAGGTGCGTCGCCATCTGCAAACCGTTACTCTACCCTCTCATCATGAACAACAAGCTGTGCATCCAGTTGGCAGGCTGCTGTTGGGTAAGCGGGATTCCAGTTCACATCGGATTCACTTACTTGGTCTTCTCTCTCCCCTTCTGTGGACATAACCAGCTGAACCACTTTTTCTGTGACATACCTCCGGTGCTCACCCTTGTCTGCGGAGACACTTTTATGATTGAGATGCTGCGTTACGTCATTGCTTGCGTGGTCGTCACTATTCCTTTTGTGCTGATACTTGGGTCTTATGTGAAAATCATCTCAACAGTTCTGGAGCTGCCATTGGCCACTGGGCGCGCCAAGGCCTTCTCCACCTGTTCCTCCCACCTCATGGTTGTGGCTTTGTTCTTTGGATCGGGCATCATTACATATTTGAGACCAAAATCCAGTCACTCAGCAGAAACAGGCAAATTCCTTTCTCTTTTCTATACCATTGTGACGCCTATGTTTAATCCCATGATATACTGTTTGAGAAACAAAGATGTTATGGTGGCCTTGAAGAAATTCCTTCTGAAATGGATTGTCTTATGACACAAAAATCAAGACTTCATGAAACTTGATTTTTTATTTGTCCCCATCTCCACAGATTCTTTTGATTCTGTTGCTGTCTTCTTAGAACTCTTGAGTTCTCCCAAATGAGTAATCATCAAAAACGTGGAGAGTAAAAAGAAAACATGAAATAAAACATGAAAGTGATCACGGGTCATAGGTGTTATTCTTATTTTTAATATTTCTGAAATTTTCCTACAATTTCTGTTTCACCAACAGGTTATTAGTCATCTTTATATCTCCAAGTACAATGTGTCATGTAGAAACTGATCTCATCTAATTGAGTGTGTTAGGCTGAGGGTCTGGATGACTGTCCCTTGAAAGGTGACCACGTGGGTTTCACAGAAGCAGTGGGAAGAGAAAGGCCTGTTGAAGTTGACCCAGCAGGGATTTTTTTTCCATTTATAAATGTGTACCTTTGTGTTGATTCCCTATTGAGTTGAGGCTCTATCTAACTGTACAGTGGGCGGGCACACCGGGTGATACACACAGTGGGACACCAGAAAACCATTAAGGAGATCTCAGGGAGAACTAGAGACTTTTTATTAATATTTGAAATGCAACTGCAGTTGCCATAAGTAAGAAAAGACTTGGGAATGGGCCACCTGCTATCCCCTTGGACTGAGTGTATGTCCTACTCTGGACTCACCTGTCACCTGCGCCAGCGACCCTGCTTTTGTAGCTCGGGGCTCACGTTCTGCGGCTCACCCGGCCTCCGTTCTTCAGGCTTCTCTGCTCCTAGATCTTTCCCACTCGCTCCTTCCTCCTGCTGCTTTTTCTCAGCTGAATGAAGAGTTAAAAGATCCAAGAGAGAGTGAGATGGAGTCACTCGATCACCAGGAGTCCCTGATTCTTAAAAAATTGTATTTTAAGCCACCCTACAGTCATATACACAGGTCCGAGCACGTGTGTATATACATATGTTTTTCTCCAAGGTAAACAGTGATGGTATCAGTTCCATGGATTGAAAATAAATACAGAAAAAGCATCTTTGAATTTATTAAATCACCTTATGCTGTTTTTAAGTGACCTGTTCATGGCATTTTGTCATAGTGGACAGACAGATAACTTAAGTGTAGAAACAGAGATCTCTTTTCTGAAGTATTTTAAGTGTTTTGAAACAATGAAAAATTTGGATTGAAACAATGAAAAAAAAAACCCTAACATGCTATTTTATCAGTGAGAACTTCCTGAAGCCATACTCTGCAAACTAGTATTTCTCAATCATATGCTAGCTCCCTCTGCATCATTGCTACTTATGATAAGTTATGTATTTCCTCTATTGCATATTGTCCATCTTCACTAGCCTGTAAGTAAAAGTTATGAGGAGTGAAATTTTTTGATGCCTGCTCTATTTTTTCTCCCCACAGTCAAAGAACGAGAGTTCTTGTTGATGTCATCACATTAGCATAAACTGTTGGCAGGTTTTTTTTTTAATTTTGACCATTACTACATATAGGTAATCAGTTCTGCTTGTTATTTAATTAGCATTTCACTGATCTATAGAGTTGGGCACCTTTTATATGCTTATTTTTCAGATTCATGTTTTTTATTTTGAGGCTTTTGTTACAGTCTTTGTTTTCAAATTTTAGGTACTTACATCACTGCCTAAAAAGAGTCTGTTATACAGTGAAAAATAAAAATGCTTATTGAACAAGAGAATCTAATGGGTAAAGTGTATCAATGTGTAGAGAGAGAAAAATATTTACTTTAGCTTAAATATGAAAAGCAAAATTTGATTTTCCTTTTTCAAAATGCCTTTATTAGCACGTGTTTGCAGTACACAATGATTACTCATTATGGGTTGCTGGTGCATGTCCATAACACATGTTATTTCCCTTTGTCATCTCCCTCCTCTTCCCTCCCTACCTCCTCCATCTCTTGCTCCCTTTAAAGGGGAAAGGCGGAAAGGCTTGTTGAAGTAGACTCAGCAGGTTTCCTCCCTCCATTTAAATGTACACTGTCGTGCTGACCCCATCTTGATTTGGTGAGGCTCTAAGTGTGCAATGGGCCGATGCACAGTGTGAGACAGCATTGAGAAAACCATATCTAACCATCTTCTCTTTCATCTGATGACACATGCTGTTATGCTGTGATTTGTAGCAAAGATTCAATTTTACTCCTCTAACACGAACTTTTATGATTTTGTGTATATTTTAAAACAAATACAAATAAAGAGAAAGCCAGAATAAGAAGGATGGGATGTTTAAGATTTTATATTTTCCTTCACATTGTGAATTTAGACGAAGAATACAGGTATTCCTTGGCGAAGTAACCAAGAATGTCGGAAGTGAATGGCTTGGCAGCTTGAGGTGGATGTTCGGCAGTTACTAAAACGAATTGCCAGGACTAAGGAGGGCACGAAAAGGAGAAAATTTTCAGTTATGAAATAGAAATTGAAACATTGTATTAAGGATAAAATGAATATTGTATCGGAGAGATAGGAGAGCATGCATTTGAAATATTTATGTCAGCTGCAGGAAAAAAAAAAAAAGAGTCAGGCTCCATAGGATGACACTCCGGCTAAACAGTGACCTTGTTCTGACGGTCAGAGGTGGTCCCTCATCCACACGAACAGGCATTTCTGTGCCTTCTGAATATCACAGCATGACTAATGTAGATGCACATTTATTGAATGTCAAATAAAGAAATAGACCACGAATGAAAACATGAATTGTATAATAACATTTTACACAAACTTTCAAATGACTCGTAGTAGAATAAAAATTCTCCCCACCTTTTCTCTTCGATTACTTTTAAATATATCATGATGAGAATTTTTTCACCCTCACTTAAAATTTTTTCTCTGTAGGGAAAATAGAAGTATTTCCTTTCTGGCCTGTGCTATGCAGATGTACATCTTTCTGGTCTTGAGTGTTCACTGAGTGCTTTATTCCAACACGAAGGAATGGCTTGTGACAGGTATGTTGGCATTTGCAACCCAGTAACGTGCCCTTCATCATGAATAATAGGCTGAATGCACACTGGCAGTTGAATATGCAATTGAATACATGCTGGCAGCTGTTTGCCGGATTAAGTGGAATTCCACTTCATGTTGGGTTCACCTACTCAGTCCTCTCGCTATCTTTCTGAGGACATTAACAATGAAACCATTTTTTCTGTGAGTTACCTCCTGTCCTTACACTAGTCTGTGGGGACACTTGTATGGTTGAGATGTTGATTTATGTGATTGCACTTAGAGGTGTCACTATTCCTTTTACACTGATACTTGTGTCGTATGCGAAGATAATCTTGGCCATCAGGAAGCAGAAAACGGGCACACCAAGGCCTTCTCTGCCTGTGGTTGCGGATTAAGCATCATAACATGTCTGAGACCAAAATCCAGTCACTCAGCAAGAACAGACAAATTCCTTTCTCTTTTCTATACTACTGCGATGCCTGTAATATATTGTGCAACAAACAAAGATGTTATGGTGGCACTGAAGAAATTGCTTTTTAATGGATTGTTGTGACTCCAAAATTAGGATCTCATACAATTTGATTTCTTATTTTTCACATTCTCCATAGGTTCTCCACCAGTATTCTTAGAACTTTGAATTATGAATTAGTGTTCTATTACTTTTTCTGTCACATGAAATAAACCTTCCTTTTATTTTAAAACAATTAATTCCCAAACACCAATACTTTTTTTTACAAGCAGATGCTTATGAAATTTAATGTGAAAAAGGAACTTTGAAGTGGAGTATTTTTATTTTCCACCGCAGTATAGTCAGAAACCTACTAAGAGCAGTTGTTTGTTGTCAGACAAACATGATGTGTGTGTGCTGCTGGAAGTCTGCTCATGGCACACAATCTATGAGGTCATTCACTGTTGCCAAACTTCAGCATGGCCATGAGTCTACTGCCATGTAAAACTACCTGCAGTGCCGGAGGTACTAAAAACAACCAGAGAGCAAAAGCAACAACAACACACACACACACAAGTGTAAGGGGCTTCACCTCTGCGGAGCACTATGCTGTGTCTCTAGACTGGTACGGCCCGGAACGGCTGTGGTGATGGCGTAGGCTCACGTCTGTGAACTCTGAAAGATCAGGTACTTTAATCAGCCTCTCTAGTGACTGCGTTTATAGCTAAATAGACACAGTGCAAAGGTGGTTATATAATTTTTAGTGTCTAGGTAATTCAAATTGAAACTTCAGGACAGTACTGTAACTAACAAAAAATCAAAATTAAAATGAATGATAATAATTTCAAGTACTGATGTGGATGAAAAACAGTTTTAACTTTTATGTGCTGGCAGGGGTAATGATTTGAACTTCCATCAGAAATAACTTGTCATTAAATACTATAGCTTTCACATACACATACTTTATAATCTCAAAGTATTTCTTATTTTATACACAAAATAGCTGAGTTCATGTGTATACCCAAAGCTTCACGGTACTTTAATGGTTCAGTATGTTTTCACACGTTGCTTTAATGTACTATTTTATCATGCAAGTAGACTCACAGTTGTTTTTGTTTGTTTGTTCGTTTGTTTTTTACCAAGAACATGTATTGGTACATTGTATACATAATGATCATAATCAACTATAAATGAGCTGTGTTCTCACTGTGTTACCATTTTCACTTTGATAAACATTTGACACATTCGTTTATTACATTACTGTACAGCAATGGAAATGAATGAGCTATAATTAGACACAACAGTATGAAGGAATCACACATAAAAATAGTGAAGTAATTCAGACATACAAGCAAAACAATGCAAACCATATATATGACATATATATCTATACATATGATAGGATATGATATATAACCTATCATATTAGACATCATTTCATTTGGAGCACACAAATAATCTCTGAAATACTGGTTCTGTTCTCTTTTTGGTCTGGATGCTGATTGCAGGAATGTTTTCATTTCATAAATTTCATTTACTGTTACTTTTTTAAAAATATGCAAATACTTCAATAGTTTTCTAAAAACAAACACTATTTACTGTTGATTGTGGGCAAGTGAAATATTTCATTATTACTCAAATCTAATCATTTCTTGTGTACATTTTAAATGCTTGTAAAATTAATAAAGCACAAAAATCTCATAGAATATTTCATTAAACAAATCCCCGTTATGTTAGCCAGAATGTGATGCTTTGCTAATATGACAGAGACGTTCACATCCACAGTCATTTCTCATCTTGTTTTTACCAAAGGACAGATCTGTGCACCTGGTTTTCCTTTGTGTAAGGATTGTGCTTTGAAGTTATTTTATAGTGGCCCGTGACTTGGGATCGGACTACCATGTTCTGATGCCGAGATATTTAAGTAGATAGTCGCCCATGATTATTATGTTTAGGGGTACCAGTGACACCAAAAAAGTCTTTTATTTTTGTCTTCCCTTAGTTGTTTCTCTCTCGTATCTTAAAATCCACCTTAAGTCTTTTCACTGTGTGATTTTGAGAAGCCATTCTGTGTTAAAACACAAATCTCTTCAGGGACTAATTTAAAGTCACAGTTTTCCAACAAAATACGGCTACCCACACTCTGGTGCCAATGGGGACTGGGAGTTGATGTACACATGGCCTGGAGAGGCAGCTGTGTTTATGAAGTTAAGGTTTGGACCTGCCTAGAGAGAGTGCAGGGTGAGGAAACAAGGCGTCCCTGGAGATGGAGAAGCACTTGAGGGAAAGAGCATGAGTTTGGAGAGAAATAAGAACAGGCTTGCAAATGGGCCCAGCTACTCCAAATATGCACCAGACAGTTAAGGAAGCTCTTCCATAACAGAAAATACTACTTACCTGAGCTTAGCTGGTGGAAATTATGATGTCTACAGGGATGCAGAGGAACTCCAGGTGTTAGATGGCTGCTAAGCACAGGCCTGCCTGAGTCTGAGTACAGGAGGCAACAGCAAAGGCTGCCAGATAACAACCCGTTACTCACCTTGGCTAGCAAGCTCCCACATCACACAACTCCAGGAAGCACCAGGAAGTAGGCCCGCTAGTCCTCCCGAGGCCGTCGCGGGGTAAACTCCCTGCACTGGCCAAGTTCTGAGGCTGTTTTGCAGTGTGTGAATCGCTGGAGAATGTAGAGATATTTAGTTTGCTAATGAGGTTACTTGATTTTTTGCTACAAAACAACTAAATGAAAAACTTGCATACATGAAAATAATATGACACCTGACAGCATAAATTACAGTCTAGAAGCAAAATCTAGGCAATTCCTGTTTCTTCTCAGACCCTTATTTTCATGTAATACCAACATACCTTTTCTTCAAAGTTTCTTTAAAGCTAAACTATACTGTACACTAAAATATTGAAAGATTATTGATCATGAAAAAACGTTTCTCAGTAAAATATTCCAATGCCTTTCTAGGTGTTATTGTCATTCTTTGGCTGATGGTGCTGATATAAACAAATAAAATTCGCTGTCCTAGACGATGTCACTGAGGGAGCCTCAGTAAGGTGTAACGATTGGTCACTCATTAAACTGAAGACGCAGATGTATGTACCCACGAGCGTTACACCACTATTTGCTTTCCTCGTGTATATTTAGAGGAATGGGAATTATTTGCCAACCGAATTCATTCTGTCCCTGTCTCCACTGACAATTTTCCTCAGTTTATGAGCTGTTTATACAGAAATAAATTCGTCTCTACTCTGTCTGCCTTCTTGACTATTAAATTTAACACAGTAACAACTCAGTCATTGGTTGACGTGAAAGGAGAATGTGACTTTGAGACGAAGAGCGGAAGGAAATGATGAAGATGGAGGTTGACAGGGTAAGAAAGAGCGAAGCATTTAATGATGTGTTTCACAGTGTTGTGCAATCCCAAGATAGAAGAGTCATGTCCCTCTGCCCAAATTGTTATTTGAGTCATGAATATCTTAAAATAATTCCAAACAATGAATGTTCAGACTTGTAGTTTCAAGGTGGTGAAGTTCGCAATCAAATTAACGTATTGTAGTTTTGGGGTTTTTTTTGTTTGTTTCTGTTTTTGTATTCTGTGAATCTTTGTCTTTTGACTTTCTTTTTTTTTTAATTTTAAACCAAGAACATGTATTGGTACATTCTACACACAATGGTCACATTCATTACATTTATTCTGTACCTATACATGGTGCATCTTGGTTCTCCCCCCCTCCCCTGCCCCTCCCCTCTCCTCCCTCCCTCCCTATTTACAGCAGGTTCATTCATCATTTTCCATATTTTCCCTTTCCCCTCTCTTTCCCCTGTTGCCTTTCTGCTTTTCCCCTTCTTTCTTTCTAGTACTCCTCTCCTCTGCACATCATCCTCCTTTTATATAATATCTATTACACCTCTTTGTCCTTATTTACAGTTATGGTTTCTCATATCAGAGA
>PVJO010029993.1:0-16049 GCA_004026905.1 Hystrix cristata
GCAGCCCGGGAACAGCTCCCAGGCAGACGCCCCGCTGCGTTTAGGGACTTTAGGGACCGGGCGGGCGTGCGTGTGACTGACCCAGGGGCGGCCTCCCCCCGGCAGAGGAGGCTGTGGTTTCAGGGTTCAGGAATCAGTTGTGTGAAAGGCCATTAGGTCCATGTAACTGGCTTCTTCCCCGGGGAGCCCCAGCATGCTGAGTGAGGCGGGAACCCCCTGCAGTGGGTCCTAGGGACCCGACTCGGTTCTGTGTGGTGTGGGAGAGGGGAGTGCAGAAGGAGGAGCGAAGGGACCCCAGCCAGGGGCTGCTTGGCAGGAGGACTCGGTCCTCACTCTGCCGGTCTGCCTCAGCCCTGCTCCAGGATCCAGAGGACCCTGCAGAAGACAAGGCCCCTCTGTGGACAGCACAAGCCTCCACACCCTGTGCCTCCCTTCCCTGAGGCTCCGTGCTGAGCGGCCTCCTTGACCCCTGTTGCCAGCTCTGGAGCGTGGCGGGGAACTGGGCAGCTTGGCCCCATCCAGCCTGGGGAGCCCTGGAACTCTGATTGAGCAGGTCCATTGCTCCCACCAACCGGTGAGCATCCACGATGGCCGGGCCCCCAGTCCCCGTCCTCAGATGGGGTTGCCTGGGTTTTGACCCTGCATGGGCCATTTCCAGGAAGGCAGCGTGTTTGTGCTGAGGCTGGGAGGCACACACTGGGTTGCTTCATGCCCAACCACAGCCCCGCAGACTGCTCAGATTTCACCGCCCACAGACTCAGGCAAGCCGAGGTGCCTTTCCTTAGCTCCTGGAGTCAAATCTACTGTACCTTGAGCCAGTGTTGCTGGGCAAAAATGTGTAGTTAATTGTAGGTCAACTCAGAAGAGACCAAAGTGAAGTGCTAGGAGGGGTAAGCCCGGATCTCAGCAGGGAAGAAATCCTGAGGGACTCTGTGCATCTCTAAGGCTGAGTTCGGGCCTGAGAGCCATGGGTGGCGTGCTTGGCCAGTAGAAGGTGCTCTTCGTTCCCCCACACCCCAGGAGCAGAGCTGCCTAGGCCCGCCCTGGCTGGGAGATGTGTGAACAATTTCTGGTGGACTCAGGGACCCTAACCCTGCTCCCTCTTGGCCTCCCACTGGCCTGTGCCCCTCCTTGGCGGGCAGGGGAGGGGTCTGGGGAAGCTTCCAGAGCCCCTTGCAGCCAGGGATGGAACAGGACAGCTAAGGTTGTGGTTATAGGGTCGGGGGTGCAGCACCCTGGGCTGAGGTCCCAGCATGACACAGAGTGAGAACCGGAAACCTGGAGGCTAAGTGTGGGGGACTCTGCGGGCACCAGGGCCACACAGATCTGCTTGCGTCTGCTGGCTGCGAAGCGGAGTTGGCAGGTGACTGCGTACTGTTTATGCCACGGTCCCATTCCTGTCACAGCCTACACTATTACTCGCGTGCCTTTTTGTAGAAAGAGCTGACGCACAGTAGGACTCAGTCCCGGCTGCTTGCAGCGATTCGTCTCTCGTAACAGGCGCTCTCACGGTTTTAGTGTCTTCTCTGCCTGGCTGTTCTCCAGGGCCTTTCCCCGCTGTGCTTCTGAGTAATGAATCTGCATTACTTATGCAATTAGACACATAGGAAGCTTTTAAAAGTTGGCTTTGTTCCCTGGCTGGCGCCTTCCTCCCTGGGCTCATCCTTTGGTGGCAGCGAGATGGCCCTGATGTCCCCGTCTCTGTGAAGTGCGCACATGTTAGCTCTCTCCAGACGGCGGAGCCCAAGGAAAAGCTGCTCAGTGAGGCGGACATTTTGGAAACCAGACCCAAGATGTCAGAGGTGAGGGCGCTGCGGCGCGCTGCCACGCATGTGCCAGAAGAGACCAGGTGGAAAGTAAGCCCAGGACGAAGATCCTGGATGATTTATGATTTGTATGTGCGGAATAAATTAATTACCTTTTTTAATAAAGGCTTCCTTCCAGGAGAATTATGTTTCAAAATGTCTGATGTGGACTGAAATTAAATGAGCTGTGCTCCTGGTTACACTGATGGGGTCGGGACGTGACCAGGGGAAGGCGCAGGGCAGGGACAGCCAGCCTCCTTCCGTCTCCCCACAGGAGGCGGGGCGCTGGGGAGACCGGCCCTGCAGATCGTCCTCTCTGTGGCAAGGCACAGTGTTCCTGAGAGCAGATCCCCGGCAGAATCGAATGAGAACAATTTAGGCCGAGTCCACGAAAGCTAATTAAGCGATCCGTTCTCACTTCTTGTGGGGGAAATCTGAGTCTGGGCCGGGCTCGAGGGAGAAGCCTTTCCAGGATTAATTAAACGAGCCCCTTGTGTGTCTGAGGTACCTGCGGCCTCCGTGGAGAGCCTGCTCCACGTCTGTGCTCCCGTTAACCAGGGCTGCCTGGGAACGCTGGATCCCGTTCCCAACCCCTCTTCCTCCCGCTGCAGGGCTGAGGGGGTGTGAACAGGCTTTGTGGGGACACAGCTGTCCTGTCCCTCTGTGCCCATCTCTGCCCCACGCTGAGTTCTCGAGTGGAACGCAGTGGAGACCCGGATCCCAGCAGGCGGACGGCGTCCCAGCGGCAGACTTCCACAAAGTCTGTCGCTGCATTTCCACGTGCGGAGAAGGAAAAGGAGCAGTCAGAGCCCACACAGATTGCTTTGAATCTTCTACAATTTCATTCTTCCTGAAACTGTGGGTGCATCGGGCAGGGCTGCTGGTGGCTTCCTAGACGGGAGCCCCGAGGGTGCCCGGAGGAGGAGCAGGGCAGGGACGGCCCCTCTGTCCAGGATCCAACTGACAGCCACTTAAACGACAGACACTTCCCTAGAGTGTGGGGTGCGCAGAGTGGGACCCACAGACCTGACCTCGTTGAGCCACGTGGGGAAGAGTGCGTTGGCCTGGCACCTGCTTGAGAGTGGACTTGGTGTGGACAGGGCCCTGGAGGGCGAGGAGATTCAGAGAGAGAACACACGGGGCCCTACCAAGGGGGCGCCAGGGTCTGCAGGAGGAGAGCCCCGGCCGGAAAAGCCGGCGCCCCCAGTTTTCCAAGGATGATGAGAAGTGGTGCCGGCACCAGGCAACGCCACTGTAGGCCATTAGACGGAATGAGATTACACGGGATCTTGACCGGATAATTGAACAATTAGATTAAAAAGGGCCTGTCTGGGCAGAGTATCACCGAGCGGAAGAAGAATATGCATGGCGTGAACTCTGAGACTGACATCTCTCCAGGAGTAATTAGGGATGTGATTTACGTGGCAGTCTCCCTCTCCCTGTAGGTGGGGCCTGGCCTCGGGGTCCCAGCCAGCCCTGGAAGGGCGTCACCTCCCACAGGGAGCTTTGCAGAGGGGGGTGAAACTGCATATTTCAACAAAATAATTGGCTACCTTAGCAAAACACCACAATTACACATGTGGAGCCTGAGCTGCTGGTAATTCGGACCGTGATTCACGAGGGTGGACCTTAGCAATTGTATGTGACATGCAGAGGGGCGACATCTGAAAATAGGCCCGGGATACCTCTGGAGACTGGATTGCAGTATAGAGCCCTGGTGAGAAGCTTCAAGTTATGAAAGTTGTGAAATTAAACAGAAATTTGCTTTGAAATGCACTCTGCAAACTGGCTGTTCATCTGCAGTGTTTGAGAGTTGCCGGGTGTGAGAGGTCAGGAGATGCCCGGTGCCGGGCAGAGAGGGGCTGGGCTGTGGGGAGGCAGCACGCCCTGCACCTTCTCCAGACCCCAGGGCACGCTCTGCCCCAGGAGCCTGTGTTGGATGCCGGTGGGACCCTCAGGTCCGGCGCTGTGGTGGGGTGCGGACAGCAAGGGGACAGAGAGACAGCGAAAAGGGGGGGCCTTTCTGAGGGGGTCTGGAGGCAGGTGGGCCAGGTGTCCCTGTGTTCCTGGGCTCCACCTGACGATGTCAGTGTTCCCCACTGTCTCCTCCCCACCCTGACAGCCAGCGCCTCCTTGAGCCCCCAGACGTGGGACACGGGGGAAGCTGGACCCGCAGGACGGGATGCGCCCAGAGCCACACAGTGCCCAAAGTGGTCCAGGTATCAGGAGCTGCGGTCAGGGTTGGGCTCAGCTTGCAGGACTGATTCCGGGCCTGGCTGTGGGAGTCCCTGCACCTTCCCGATGAGGCTGTTTCTACAGTCGCCCTGCTGTGACTGTGGCACTGCCTTCCCCCGGAGGCTGGGGCTCTGTACTGGTTGCTGGCTGCACAGAGAGTGGCCGTTGTGCCCAGCCCTAGGACCGGCCTGACTCTGCCGCTGCCGCTCCTCACAGGAGGAAGGGCCTGTTCCGTGTGACCCCTGGTTCTCCCAGGCTTCCTCCCCTGCATCACCTGCTGCAGCCCTGCTCTGCGGCTGTGGGTGGATAGCACTGCTCCTGTCTGGTCCTGAGCGTCCTTTGTCCAGAGCACCCACTGAGCGGGAGGCCACGGGGTGGGAAGCCTGTGTGGTGAGAGGACAGGTACTGACAGGTGTCGGGCAGAGGGATGGCGTCACCCTGACACCGTGTCCCTTGCACCCTCACCTGCTGGACCCAGCCGGAGCAGCGCTGGCCGGGTAATGTGAAGCCCAGCTCCCATCCTCCTCCTGACTCCAGGGCTCAGCACGGAGCGGGGACTTGGGGACCCTGGGTCCAGATGCAGGGCAGGTGGGGCGGGGCTCAGGCCCTGGAGAGGAAGCAGCAGTTGGGACAGTACCCACCCACCCACAGTCCCCATTGTGCTCTCACTCAGTTTCCCTCAGCTCCTAGCAGGGCTGGCTGTCCCCACAGGCTCTCATGGCAGGGTGTGGCCAGAAGCCCAGCACACCTGTCAGGCTGATGTCCAGCTTGGGGCCCTGGGAGATGCAGGTGAGAAGACACAGAAGGGAGCAGGGCTGGGTCCCAGCTGCAGACTCCAGGGCCAGGTGGCCTCCTCCTCTGTGAGCATTGACTAGCCTGGATGGCCGGGCCCTGAATCAAGCTCTGCGAGGTGAGCGCGGCCCTTGCAGAGACTCCGGTAGTTGAGAGGTCAAGGCGTAGGTCTGGTTTCCTCTTCTTTTTCATTTTTCTCTTCCTCTTCTTCCTTCTCTTCTTCCTCTTTTTTTGGTTTTTCGAGACAGGATCTCACTATGTACCCCAAGCCTGGCCTCCAACTTGTGGAGACCGTCCTGTCTTAGCCTCCCCAGTGCCGGATGACAGGTGTGCATCACCGTGCCCGGCTCACTTTTTCTTTTGGCCCTGGGGAGCAGCAGGTGTGACCATAAGGGACTGAGTGGTGCCTTTCTGGGGGGCCCCACTCCCCCTTCCTGCCTTGCGACGCAGCTCTGGCTGCTCCCCTCTGTGTACCTGACACCTCGTTTCCCAGGTGCCCCAGAAGTCCGATTTTTCCATCCATGCATTCAGGAACCCATGTGGGGTCCTGTTCCCACCCTGGAGCCTCACTCCGAAGGTCCCCATGTCCCCGAGGGACCAGCATCCCCTCCCTCCTGGCCCCCTCTTGTGCAGGGCTGTGGCCAGCCTGCTTCCCTTCTCTTGGAGTATCTTCCACCATATTTTCTTATTCTAGGCACAACGCACACTCATTGTGGGAAATTTAGAGACTACAGGGGAGAAAGAAAAACGTCTCTCTGAGCATTATGCAAATGCCGACAGAGGCGTCTTTCTTTTCCTAATGAGGGACACAATCACGCTGTATTCTTAGTCCTGACTTTCTCTGCTGCTGCGACCTCTCGCTTGTTCAGGACAATGCCGCAGTGCTCCAGGACCGACGTGCGTGCCAGTGTCTGGGCAGTGTCTCTGGCAAGCTCCCTGTGGCGAACCCGTCTGGCTCCCTCCCCTGCCAGGTGGAGGCGTTCGCCTCCTGGGCTGAGGGCATCCACACAAGACCCGGAGGGTCAGTCGTGCCTGCCACGCGACTGCCTGGGGCAGCGCCACTCTTCTTGCAGAGCAGCTCCGAGGCCCCAGTGCCCGGCTGTCTGGGTGCCGGACAGACTCTGCTGCCGAGGTGGCGTGGTGGCCCTGAGGGTCCCGCAGGCCAGCCGGGCCAGTCAGTGACCGTACTGCCCTCTGGACCCCGGCACTGGACTCGTTCCCTCTGCCTTGCGTACCTTGGAGGGTCCAGCCCTCCTGCCAATGATGGCTGCGGCCACTTCTGTGGCTGAGGCCCTCCCGCCTCAGTGGCACCTATCGCTCTGGATTTGGGGGCCTCCCCTGAGCGACAGCCAGCCCCAGGAGAGCAGAGCTGAGGTGTCACCTGAGCACCTGCATCCGGCCACACCTGGAGGCAGCGGCCTTCACAGCTCTTGGTAAAATGAAGCAACAGTCTCCTCGCCCAGTTTCCCAAGCTGGTTCCGTCCCTGAAAACAGAGTCCCTAGGGAGCCGTCTCTGTGCTTCCACCTCAACTCTGTCTCCTGAGCTCGGGAAAACGCAGGCCAGGAGATGAGTGGCCACGGAGGGTCCAATTCTGAGGATGAGGTCACCACAGCTTTGCTGCGGGACAATGATGGACACTCTGGAAACGCCAGGCCCACCAAGGCCTGAGGAGTGTGCTGTCCCACTGTGCCACGAATGCCTCAGGACGTGGCCAGGAACCTCTGCTCTGCTTTCGGGAGCCCTGAACAGATGTCCTGCGCCCGCCCCCACCCTCCCCACCCCCACCCATCCCAGCACCGGCCAGTGCCCAGAGCGCCCACCTCTGCGCTGTGCCAGCACCGCCCTCCCTGCCCTGCCCGCCGTCCCCAGGACACAGCCCCTCAGCATCCTCGCTTTCTGGGTCCTGGCAGCGCCCCAGGGGCCCTGTAAACATCTGGCCGTGACCACACCTAGGACTCTTCGCCCACAGCACAGACTGGCAGTCTCTGCAGCCCTGGAGAGGGCAGAGGCAGGAGGGTCTGGGAACCGCTCTTCTGCTGCTGCTTAGGGAACCAGCGCCGCAGTGAGCTAATTGGGCTGATGTTTCAAGCAGCAGCCACATTTCAAACAGAACACTGAAGAAACATTCTGAGACAGGAGGAGGCCAGCGATTTTTCACTCCAAGTCCCCACCGTGGTGCCGGCAGGCGGGGCGCCAGGGCGGCCTCGCTCCTTACCCTAGCAAAGAAGCCCCAGGCGTGAGGACTGTTAAGACAGGTGACGTGTCCCTCGATGTCACTCCTAAGAGCTCCCCTGCTGATGTGCTGGCCTGTGACCGGAGGTGGCGGGAGGGGACGGGCACCCAGACGGGCACCCACCAGGCTGAGGGGTGCCCAGCTCATCCCCCGCTGTGCCCGCAGCCCGAGACCCTGCCGGGCGGGACACTCTCCGGCTGCTTCCCGCCTGGCCGGGGCCCAGCGCTGCCCAGGGACGGAAGGCAGAGGTGGCGCTACGTGGACACCAGGGACCCCCGGACGCCCTGCCCAAGCGTCTGCAGCCGGCACCCAGCCCGGCCAGCTGCACGCGGGGTCCGCACTGGCGGGCTCCTCCCTGAGAAGTGCCAGCCCAGGAGCTGCCGGCCTGCTTATCTCAGCGACTGGTGCAACTGCAGGCCCGACTTGCCCCGGCAGAGCTGCGCGGACACTGTTGGTGGTTTAGTCCGTGACATTAGCTGCCGAGCGTTCATCCTGCTGTGCCTTTTGCACTGGATTTATTTGTACAACTACCATAAGCAGCACTGATTTCCCCAGGGGGCTCCCATGACTTAGTGGGTTCCAATAATTAACCACCCCCAGCTCTGAGTTTGTTAACAAAAGCACCTGACACGGCCGACACAGGCCGCCACGAGCACAGAGGACAAACCCAGGGCCGTAACCTGCCCCTCTTAAAAGCATGACTTGTGTTTCTTCTCAGGCAGTCAGGGACTTAAAAGCTGCTTTTGTTAAAAAAAAAAAAAATATAGGCAACTCTTCATTTGGGTTCACTGATACCCAGTGCTCACTAAAGTGGAGCAGAGTCCGACCTGGATTTGTGTCCGGCTCCTTTGTTCCCTGAGAACCTGGGCCAGCCCTGCTCGGCCCTGCATGCGGCCTGCAGACCGCTTAGGGATGTCGGTCTCCACGCTGGGCACATGAGGTTGACTAGCCCCGAATTCTCCCCTGTCTGACCCCCTTCAAGACTGAGGACACCAGGCTGAGAGAGTCACAGGGACCTTGGCCTGCCAGCGAGTGTCCTGGAGTGTGCGTCACCGCCCTCGGCCTGCGGTCGCCATGGATCCAGCAGAGCCTGCCCAGTGCCGAGTCGCCCCACGCAGGGACATTTCCCTCTCGGAGCCTGGTGAGAGGACGAGGGTTCTGCTGAGCCATCTTGCTTAAAACTGGGGCTGGGCTAATGACAAACCAGACGCGGCTCACCCAGCTCCTGAGTCTCCCTTTCGGTGGTGACGCCACCCTCATCCCCGCCAACACCGGGTCCCTATCGGCTGCCCCAGCTGCAGCCCTGTCCTCTTTCCTCTGTGCTCTAAGCCGCACACAGCCTGCCCGCACCATGGCTGACCCGTCCTGACCCGCTCATTGCAGTGAGAGCCAAGGCCCTGTCGGGAGCCGTGGCCCCCCACTTCCTCTTGAGGCGGCCTCCTCAGACCCCATCCTGTGACAGGAATTTGGGCGCAGAATCTGTTATTCGTTCCTTTAGTATTTATTTGCCAATTTACAGCTCACACCCACAGATAGCCACACCCCAGAGGAGCTCACCCTCCAGATGCTCCTGGACCAGAGATCCCGAGAGGGGAAGACGTGGCCAGTGTAGACCGGCTGGGCCTCACTGAGGGGACCCATCCAGGAAGGTCAGGGGACGGAACCTCCATCTCCGGCACACGGGGACCCCGAGATCCAGGCTGCAGACCTCAGTCCCTGCAGCTCCCTGACGAGGGGACCGGCTGCCCACCCCGTGCCCGGCATCTGCACCCCACCCCGTCTTCTCCCAAGGCCGCCTCCGCGGGCGATGCCCATGTTTTCTTGAACTCGAAAACACTCGCTGTGTGAGGAGAAATTGAAACCGAAATGAGAAACGTGGAGAAATATTGCTGACCTGACTGGCTGGGCTCCCAGCGCCGTCCATCGTCTTTACCGCTCCCCTGGCGCAGGCGTGCACAGAATGCGATTGTCCTGATGCCAGGGACAGTGCCCAGCTGGGCTCTGGGATGGGCAGAGGGCCTCCTGGGGACCTTCCTTGCGGGCTGGGTTTCCGCTCACCCTTGGGGCTAGAGCCAATGCCAACACCCGCTCCCAGGGAATGGTTTGGGGTGGCTGGGGCCTCAGAGCCAGGTTCGGAGCTGTGCAGACTAGGGTTCTGGAGTGCCGGCTCCACTGAGGAGATGAAGGTCATTGGTACTTCCTGTGGACTGGGGCAAGAGGGAGCGTGGGGATGGGGCCAGCATTCAGGGGTGTGGTTAAGGGAGGGGCGTCATCCGGTCACCAGAAGGGATCATTATAAAGGGCGTGGCCTGCTCATGGGGATGGGGCTAAGCAGTGGCTTTAATTTAGGGGTGGGGCAGATGGAGGGGAGAAGCAACAGAAGGGGAAGGGCCTCACGGAGGGGCAGAGTCCATTGTCCCTAGACACATGAGTGAGGACACTCCCATCCATGCCCACCCTCTGCCAGTCTCCTAGTGCCCACCTCACTGCTCCATCTTCCCCTGCCCTTCTGGCTCAGGAGTTGCTCCCTCTCTGTCTGGCCCTCAGTGCTGTCCCCACCAAGTGGTAGTTGTCAAAGGTATCTGGTGACCGTTGTCTCCATTTCTATCGAGTTCTATCTGTGTGGCTTTGGGCATGGAGGATGTCCCTAGACTTCCTTCTAGGCAGATCACAGACCTGCGCTTAGCACCTGTCCCTTTCAGGGATTGTGTCCTGGCCTGCTGTCCCCTGTGGGTTGGGGACATATGTCCAGCCATGGTGTCATTCAATTCCTCTGCTTATTGCCTCTGCACTGTGACAAGGGCGTATGCTTTGATGATGCACTGGTTGCTAAGTGGACACCAGCTCCTGGAGCTCTCCACACTCAGGTTGCTCTACACCTCAGCCTTTCCCCCAGTGAGGTCTCCCAGGGATGCCTGCTCTGGCAGCGCTCCCACAGTCACACACGGAGGGCACAGTGCTGGGCCCCGGGGGCTGTGTGTGCCGCATCTGCCCTTCTCTTCAATATACGGGTATCCCCATACCAGGGAGCAGCCAGCATTCAATCCCTGCCAGGTGCAGGGGCATTGCATCAACATCACCTTAGTTTGTGGTCTCTGGGCTCTGTGTGAGACCATCCTGGCGCCTGCCTGTGAGCATTCGGGGTGCCCGGCTCCCTGCTGCCAGTTGGTCCCCGTGCCGAGGCTCCTGAGTTTTCTGTCTTTCCTGTGGAGGTTCGAAGTTGCATTGGATTTTCTAGACATGTTCCTTCCTGCCTTGCTATGGCTCCTCCTCCTCATCGCCTCCCTGGGGCTCTGTGACCGGGGTCCCGTTGCTCTTTGGGGCCTCAGTGGCCCCCTGCCTGTGTAGAGACCCGGCTGGTCCTCAGTTTCCCCAGCGGTTCACATGCCACCTCCCCTCTTCCGTGGGCCGACTTCCCTGAGTTATTCCTTGTCCTCCTCACTTCGGCTGAGTGATTCTTCACACTGGGAGGTGACATTTCACACTGCAGACAGAGTCACCCACCTGCTGGGGACAGAGGAGCCGTGGCGTTCAATGAAAACCAACCGACTCCACCAAAACCAGCTGCCTCAGCTCTGCCCAGGCACGGGGCCCGACGCGGCCTGAGTGACGAAGCCACAGTCAGCAGCAGGCACACTGGCTCTGGGAGTCTGAAGTTTGAATCATGAATTCCTGTCCCCAGGTAACAAGGTCCTCTCAGGGCTGCTGAGACACTCAGCCCTGTGGCCCCCTCTTGCTTTCCTATCTCCGTAACCACGGAAACCCTTCCCTTCCTGTCAGTCTTCCTCCGGAGACTCACGTCCCCCGGCCAGGCACAGCAGGGGTGCCGGGCTCCCTGTGGGGCAACAGGGCTCCCTGGGGATGAGGCGATGGAGGCCCGCCCACGGGAGAGCAGCCCGGCCCCACAGATGCTGCCTACCAGAAGCTGCTGCAGGATGACCCACGATGAGACTGGCCAGTCTAAACCAGCTTGTGCAAGCCCAGAGGGTCCCAGGTCCTCCCCAGGGTGATGACGCTGTCCTCACATAATTGCCTGTGGGGATCCCCAAGGAGGCTGAGTCGGGCCGCTGTCCACGGTGCTGAAACAATGTGGGCTGGTGCCAAACCTTCCAGACTCTTCCAGCCCAGCAAGTCCCCTGGCTCAGGAACTCTGCCACAGCCACAGGAGTGGGAACCACGGGGAGCTCTACCAGAGCCCTGGCCGGAGCTGAGGAGCACAGATCGGGAGCGTGGGCTGTGGTCTTGGTGCTGTGGGGTGTTGGCAGTGCACTGAGGGACAGAGGCCGCGCCCAGGCTTGGGGCACTGACCTCCAGTACCGAGCACCCACCGCACACTGTGAGGAGCAGCGTGACCTGGGGTCCGTTTTCACACCACCCCAGAGAGAGGCAGACCCCGTGTCCTCCACTGCACAGAAAAAAGGACACGGCGCCCAGACAGGCAGGCCCTGGCCCAGCCCCAGGGGAGCAAGGCGACCAGCAAGGCACACAGATGGGCTGGCTGCCCCACCCTCTGTGGGTCCCATCATCCTCGGCTCCATCTCTGCCCTCTCTGCACGGGGCCAAGCACATCGGAGGCAGCTCCCGTTGACGTGGAGTCCACAGAGCCCACCTGGGACCGAACAGACTTCCAGTGGCACCTGACCTCCTGAGCAGCTCAGTGTCCCCAGTGTCCTCAAGGCCATGTGCCCCACCGGCCTGCAGGCGGGGTCACAGAGCAGTCTGTGGGGAGTGACCGCTTCTGTGGCTGGGATGCTTCCTCTGGTTGGTGTGTGCCCTCCTCCCATCTCCATCTCTCCCTGCAGCGTCTGCTTCTCACGTGCCCACTGTCTCCACGGAGGTACCACAGACAGAGCCGCTCCCCGTGTGCTGCCCACACCCGGCGTCAGACCTGAGTCTGGGTGCGCCTGCTGTGAGTCTGCTGAGGTGGGTTCCCCGGTCTCTTCCTGCGTGCTGGAGCCCTTGGATGCGAGGGAGACTTGGGTGGAGCACGGCAGCGGAGGCCACGGTGCTCCTCCCTGCAGTGGCCCGGGGCACCTCCCGACTCCTGCAGGGTGCGGGTGAGGAGGGTCATCCTTGCCGTCCTCAGGAGGGATGACAAGGCGGAGTCCGGGGTGGGGAGACTCCTGGGAAGGGGCTCACGAATCTGCAGGCCTCGTCCCTGCAGCTGCTGGTGGCTGAGCCAGGTGCACACAGCTCCCACAGGAGGGCCGCTCATCCCTGGCTGTCACCCCAGGATGAGACACGGGGGTGCCCCGAAGTGCTCAGCACCAGCAGCAGCAGGAATGTGGACGCTGGGGGGCAGCCGTCGGGCATCCTGTTCCCTCCAGGGGAGTGGAGAGGAAGAGCAGTGTAGTTCTTAGGGACACGACCCGGAAATGCATCCTGCTTTTCCTCTCTCACCCCATTGGCCAGAATGTGGTCATGTGACCTTTGCCCTGATGCAAGGGCTTTTGGGATTGCGGCACTATCCCAGGAGACCCGGCGTCCAGCTTCACCCAGGAGGCTGTATTGCTACAGTAGAGGGGTGGATGCGGGGGCGGCTGTCAGTGCCCCGTGAGCAGCCCAGGGCCATCTCTGCAGCCCGAGGCCCTGTCATTGGTGATGGTGGCTCATTCTGGGTGGGGAGGTGAAGTCAGCGGTGGATGCCGCTGGGCACAGGCGGGCACCGGCCTCCTGGAAGGACGGCCACAGGTGCCTTCCACAAGTGGGAATCTCAGGTCCACGAGACTCACCTGCCTAGTAGCAATTAGGTGTCACAAACTTAAAAATGAAAAAGGAAAGGACAACAGCTGGCTGTGTGGGAGGGCGCTGGCGACTCTTTCTTAAAACACTCACGCAGCAGCGGTGGCGGCGGCGTGGGGCACTGAGCCCTGATGCTGTTCTCAGGCCTCTCTGTCCTCACTGTCATTATTTGTCACCGTGGCCCAGGCGCCACACTTCCTAGGATCTGCTGTCACTGCTCACTCGTGAGGTGTGGATCGCAGCACTCTGGCCCCCAGATGTCACTCTCCCTGCTGATCTCTGCAGCCCGTGGGTGCCTCACGGTGGGGTGGACGGCCGCGCCCTCCCCTGCCAGCCCTCAGCTCTCCCAGGGCACAGGGACCCGGGGCGCAGGGATGTCGCCGGCCAGGGAGGAGCGGGATGGGAAGCCTGTGCGCCCCCCGGTGCCCGGGCGTTAAAATGCACGTCCTGGCCTGCACAGGAAGTCAGCACCACAGCTGGAGGACAGCAGATCTGGTCTCCTGTGAGGGATTCTTTTCATGCAACAGCCCCCACCTGGCCTTCACTGCTGGGAACCATCGCCCACGTCCTGCCAGAGAAACCCAGGATTGGTTCCGAGATCTGGTGGGGATCACGGTTGTGTTCCCAGCACTGTAGCATCCTCCTGCCCCATCTGATGGTGTGTCACCATCTCTGCTGTGGGACAGGAGTCTCTCCTGGATTCCCCTCTGCACCTTCCACTTCTCCCACACAGCCTCAGGCATCACCTTCTCAGGGAATCCTGGCTGAGACTGTGACCCTGTCATGCATTTTTACATTTCTGAAATCTGCGTGGAATCTTCTAAGACCTCATAACTCTTGCATTCCGCACCCTGAGAAACCAGCACCACAAGGATGACTTAACAAAGGCAGGAGACTCCTCTGACTCGGAAACAATGCTCAACTGAGTAAGAGCTGGATTCAGGCCTCTGTGGCAACATTTCCATCAGTCTTCGAGGTCCCTGGCAGGGCTGGTCTCCCGTGTTGGTCTAAATCACGGACGGCACCCCTCTGTGAAGGGGCTGTTGAATTTGTTGGTGCGATGACAGCCTCTGACTGAGCTGCAAGAGGCTACCCTTATGCCAGCGCTCACCCTGGCTTTGCAGCCAGCTCACTCTCAGGCCTACACACAGCTCCCAGCCCCTGTCCCAGTCGGCCATGCACATCTGGGCTGGCCTACACCAGCAGGTCTGGGCTTGGGCCCCTCCACTGCCTCCTGCTGCTCTTCCATGGAAAACACAGCTCCTGTGGGTGGCATGGGTAGGCGAGGCCCCCCAGGCTGCAAATGGGCTGCCAGGTGGCCTGCGCTGGCTTTGTGTCCTTCTGTTCTCCAGTCTGATTCTGAGCTCTGTGGCACGTGACCATCACCAGAGAGTTTCCCATGTCTCCCATCAAAGCCCACTTCGCTGGGAATTCCTGGTGGGCAAGCAGGTACCTAGAGCCCCTGGTGGCCTGCTGTGCAGAAGTGAAAACGGAATACACAGAGCAGCATCTCACAGGACTGCCGAGCATACAGCTTCTGGTGGATTGTTAAATTCAGGTCCTGATTGGGTGGGCCTGGAGAAGGCCCTGGGGTCCAAGTCCATCTCTGTACGAGGCCGATGGACAGCCTTGGATCTCCCAGAGCGGTGCGGCAAGAGCCTCATGAGGCTTTTTGGGCACAGCATTCACTTGGAAATATTTCAAGAAGGAGCACTTGGAAATAAATTGTGGAAACCAACTTAGCTTTCAGCAGCAGTGATGAACCCACCAGAAAGCCCAGTGCGGATCCTTAAATACTGCAATGCTGCTGTTCAAGGAAGGGAGGCAGGAATGGGTGGTGCCACAATGAAACCAGGCTCTGGAGCAAGGGCCAGTGTGGCAGAGCCGCTGTCCCAGTGGCAGCTGAGCAGAGATCTGAATGGAAGGCATGAGCTGCACAGAACTCTTGGGGAGGAACCGTCCAGATGGGGTCCACCAGTGCAGAGGTCTGGGTGCCCGGGCATGCACAGCGGTCTCCGCGGGAGGATCTGCAGGGACAGGCCGGCCGTCTGCCCTGGTCACGGGCACTCTCAGCAGCACCTCTGGACCAGGGCCAGAGCAGAGGTCAGGGACCCGGTGCCTGCCTCTGAGCCCTCCCCTGTCCTGCACCAAGCCGTCCCTCACACAGGGGACGGGCAGGTCACACCAGAGAGACGGGACCCGGGCCCCGCTGGGCCCCGCTGTGCAGCGCCCAGCCTCCCCTTCCGGGGCAGGGGAGATGCTGAGGGTGGGGCACACCATCCCTGGGGTGAGCTGTGGCCTCCAGAGCCTGGCGAGGAGGAGGGGCATCCCTTGGTAATATTAATATGGTGACTGCCCTGGGGATTTACAGGTGGCGGGAACAGCTATCAGCACAGGTAATTTTCCTCTTGCTGTCATATTAGCTCCGAGCGTTAAATAGCCTTGTAAAAGTCACAGCTGTCGTTAGGAAGGACAATGTCCTTACCTGCAAGCGTGCTTTGGAAGTCACAGCAGAGCGTGGTGTACGTTCAGAGCAGCCCGCGCTCCTGCGGCTGCTAAATTACCTGGCCTGACAGCAGCCTGAGATTGCGCGATTAAACACACAGATGCCAGCCTGTTCAGGGGGACTTCCTGTGAACTGATGGTGAGAAAGAAGGTCGGAGGGAAAGTAGAGTGGAAAAGGAATGTGGACAGAACACAGCAGGGACTGTGGGAGGTGGTAGGACACAGGGATCCTCCTTGGAGGTGGGCGGGGCTGGGGAAGTACAGACAGCGAGCCTCTCCTCAGCTTGGACTTGGCTTTTTCTGCAAGGTTTGCAGAATTGACGGCAGCTGGTCGGAGCCCAGATGGGAAGCAGATGTCCATCGAGGGGCTGGGGAGGACATCCCTGGCTGGGCTCAGCAGGGGACGTACTGCCCTGTTCAGGGTCCTGAAGCCTCCGGCCTGGGCGGCATCTGGTTGTTTCCGCTCAGGGGTGTGCAGGGAGTAGTAAGTCCCTGTGCCTGTGAGGTTGCCCGGCTTTGAGGTCACATGTACACAGTGAGGTCATACATACAACCCCGCTGTGAGGTGATACATACACCATGCTGTGTGTGAGGTCGCCCTGCTGCGTGTGAGGTCGCCATGCTGCGTGTGAGGTCACCGTGCTGTGTGTGAGGTCGCCCTGCTGTGTGTGAGGTCGCCGTGCTGCGTGTGAGGTCGCCGTGCTGCGTGTGAGGTCGCCCTGCTGCGTGTGAGGTC
>PVJO010029994.1:0-16031 GCA_004026905.1 Hystrix cristata
CGCTCTGACATGGAAGCTTCTTGCTTTCCCCTCTTGCTGTCCACCAGCCGCTCCTTAGGTCTGGCTCTGCTCTCCCCCTGCGGCTTCACAGAAGGCGAAGCTGATCTACCCGCATGTGTCTCTGTATCAAAATGCGGTCGCGCATCTGACTTCCACTTGGAACCTTCGAGAGCTCGAATTATAGAATCGCTTTTGTTGAAGTTGGGAGGAGTGACGAAAATACCCTTTTCCTTGTCTCTTGGGTTCCAGCAGAGTAAAAGCAAGCAAGCAAGGCTATCTATTATCTATACAACAACTGTGTTTCCAGGACACACCAACAGCCCTTGAAGGGGAGAGTTCCAGTTAAGCAAAACCAAAGCAGAGTCACTAATTCTCTGTCCTGTACCCTGAGAAGAAGGAGAGGAGTAGAGATGGGGCCTAATATTCTTTATTTTTTCTTATAATATTTGATTTTATTTTTTGTTTCAAATTTTAATTTTTATTAGTCCATGTTTGTAGTACATAATGATTTCACTCATTGTGGGGGGTTGGTACATGTAATTTTCGTGCATAAGGTGAGAGGGTGGGGTCTAGTGCCCTTACAATAGAGCCAGATAACAAGAAGTCCGAGCAGGAAGCGGTACCAGGGACTGATTCCAGTTCTGAAGCTTCTTCAAGCTCAAATGCTTCTTCAGACCCAAGAGACTCCTGGACTATACGGATGGAAGAGTGCAGTTAAGAGCTGGAAGTATTCACTCCAATATTTTCTCCTTTTGAACTAAAAGTCGTCTTCCTATGGACAAACACAGGGAAATACTAGATCTTACCTGACGTTCCTCAAAATACTTAAACTCATTCCTTGAATTTGAGATTTCAGGTCAACCGGATGGTGGTTGTTGATGCTTGAAGGTGGAAAATGCAGGACTGTCCAGCCAATCTTCTTTCATTTCCTGAAGCCACTTTTCACTGGAGGTTGGAAAGTAGGATTTGAATCCTCCTATGCAGGAAACCCTGAAAGGGGTGAGGTGGATCATTAGTTAGTTCTAAGATAGACTTGCACCTTTAGTAAAGGGTTTACCCGCGAATCTGTTTTTCATCCCACAGCTAGTCCACACAGATGCCCACAGAGAATGCCAGAAGAGATGGTGTAATGCGCAGAGCATGGTAGTGAGACACGGAGCCAAAGCCACCTAGAAGCGGTCGCTTGATTGGGGACAGGCAGGTAGCTGCACTTTTCGGTTCTCACTCACAGGAAGGAAAGCAAAATGGCTCATCAAAGGGGCATGGTGGTGAGATGAGCAAGCAGAATGAAAATAACTAAACTCCACCCTGTCCAGACAACCCCGCCCCTTTAGAAAAAACTCTGAATAATTAATGATTGTCTTTGAGACCCTCGAGTGGGATTGTCCTGTCTGTGCTCAAAGGAGCTCTCTGTTCGAGAAGTCAGCAACTCTGCTGTCTTTTTAGGGGCTGCTGCCCATGGAGAAGACAGCTGTGTGATTTTCTTATAATAAAGTGTGTGGTATGGTACTGTATGGTTTCCATCTTATGTGAGGCCGGGACCCCACACTAGCCAGTGACAGCGTCAGCATCTCTAAAGCCAGGTGTCCATCCTCAGAACTCTTTTTGTGCCACACGTGTGGAGATCCCATGAGAGGACACGAGAATCACAGTGTCCACACAATGACAAAACTCAGAAAACACGAGGACATTTAAAATTTTTCTGATAGAATTTTGTTCCTGGAACATAGTGGAGTATAATCTACACTCATGTCACTCTTGGCAATCAAAGAGCACAGTGGAAAATCAGTGCTGTCTTGGGGCTGGTAGGTAGATGAGAAAATTTACACATATATATGGTCAAATGTTCTTGGTCCTAGAATCACTACAATTTTAATCCATCTATTGAGTCTATTCCATTGATTGTGGAGTGTAATGTACGAACTTCCATACAATGAGAGAAATCTCTCAAGAAGAGTTTAATTGTGGTTTAGTTTGTTCCTCTTTTTCTACCTTATTGAGATGTTAAGTAACATTGTTATGTACGGTATATTTCGAGAAAATGTATACCATACTGCTGTGTACGTTTTGATCTGTAGAGTTATTCAAGAGATGTTTCCTTTTGTGGGTCATATTTCAGTAAGGTTCTGCCCGTTATTGAAAGTGGGATTCTGAAGTCTCCAATTATATGTCTGTGTAGCTCTCTTTCGATTTCGGTCAGTGTTTAGCTTGCATATGGAAGTGTTCACCTTGCGTATGGAAGTGTTCTGATTTGGGTTGCGTGATCTTATGTTACTTAGTAAAGGGGATAGTTCTATGACTGCTTTAGGAGACACTTCTTTCGTGGAGTTAACACTTACGCAAACGCAGGTAGCATAGGTCAGTCGTGGGACATAGCCCCTTGCCACAGCCGAGAGATCCGATACACAAGGACGAGGCTGCTGCCCGCATAACACGGCATACTCTTGCACAATAAAACATTTCTTGTAACCCAAAGATGTACACTCTAAAATAATGATGAAAAAGTACAGTGTAGTGAATACATACGCCAGTAACCTTTTATTCATTATCATTATAGTATATTAAGTACTATGCATGACTGTATGTGCTATACTTTTATATGACTGTCCGGGCAGTAAGTTTGTTTTCACTGGCGTCACTGCAGACATCTGAGGAGTCTGTTGCACAATGACTTCCTGACAGGTATGACGTCACCAGGCAGTAGGAGTTTTTCAGCTCCGCTGTATCTATGAGACCACCATTGAGCATGAGGCCCAGTATGACTGAAACAGGGTATACAGCATATTACTGCATAATTGTTGTGTTTTTCTGGTGGATTAAACAGGGCTAAGCAGTGTCCTTCTTTGTCTCCTGCGACAGTTTTTGACATAAAGTCTATTTTGTCTGATATAAGGAAAGCCACCCCTGCTGGCTTTGATTACCATTTGCATAGGTATCTTTCTCGAGCCCTTCTTCTTTTTTGTGTCCTTAATGTAAAGTGAGTTTTTTGTAGACATCCTTTTTTGTAGGCAAGCGCTGTCTTAAAAGTCATTTACCCATTTTATCTTTTGATTGAAGAGTGTAATCCATCAGCATTTAAAGTAATAATGGATGGGGAAGGATTTATTGTTGCCATTGTGCTAGCTATTTTCCATGTATTTCCAAGTTTGTCTACCTTTCTCTTACTGTGTGTTTTGTCAATTTATGTATTGTTATTCATTTATTCCTTTCTCTTTTTTGTGTGTAACTTCTGTAGGATTTGTGTCTCTGGGCATATTGTTACTTTGATGTGTCAATAAATAGCTTTTAACAGTCTATTTTAAGGTGGAAACAAATTCAGTCACAAAGAAAACTACATTTCAACATCTCCCTCCTACACACTACTTATGTTACTGCTGTCACACTTTACATCTATTCATAATGTGTATATTTTAGTTGTTATGCTCATTTAATACTTATTATTTTAACTTTGCAATAGGATTAAAAGTGATTTAGCCAACATAGTTCTATTAGTGGTTTGTATCTGTTTGTATGTTTACCTTTACCAATGCATCTCATACTTTCCTATGTTGTCTTAAAGAAAATTGTGAAGTTGCAGCAGGAATAAGTAAAGTAGAAAATAGAAAAACAATGGAATAATTTATTTTTTTAAATTTTATGTAAAATTGGCCAACTTCTAGATAGATTGACTAAAAGAGAGACTGAGAAAGAAAGAGAAGGAGAGAAAGAGGGGAATTAAATAAAATCAGAAAGGTAAAAGGAGACATTACAACTGATGCCACACAGGGACAAAAGCTCATGAGAATGCTATGAACAATTACATACCACAAATTGTACAACCAGGAAGTCACAAATAAATTTCTAAAAACATGGTACTTACCAAGACTGAATCATGAAGAAACAGACAGTATCTACAAACCTATAATTAGTAAGGGCATTAAATCAGTAATCAAAAATCTCCCAATGAAGGGAAGTCCGGGACTAGATCACTTCACTGGTGAATTCAGACAAACATTTAAAGATAATGCCAATCTTTCTCAAACTCTTCCAAAAAATTGAAGAGAAGTAAATACTGTCCAACTAATTTTATTAGGCCTGCATTACCATGATAATAAAGCTAGGCAGTGACACTACAGGAAAAGAAAATTATCTGTAGGTCAATACCCTTGACGAACACAGATTCAAACATCCTTAACAAAATGCTAGTAAACTGCCAGCGTGATGTTGAAACTATTGTATACCGTGAGCAAGAGGGATTTATCCCTAGGATGAAGTGAAGGTTCAGTATGAGCAGATGAATTAATGTCACGCATCACATTCACAAAATAAATGATCAAAATTGCACCTTCATTTTTATAGATGCTGAAAAACAGTTTATATAATTCAACGTCCTTTTATGACAAAAATCTCTCAATAAATTATGTATGCCTGGGCTACATAGTGGGTGAGTTGAGGCCAGCCTGGGCTACGTAGTGAGTGAGTTCAAGGCCACCCTGAACTATATATCGAGACCCTATCTTAAAAAAATAAAATAAAGCAAAAATACCAAAAGGGAATTAGCTCAACATCATAAAGATTGTACATAAAAATCCCACAGCTAAGATCATACTTGATGGTGGAAAATTGAAAATCTTCCCTGTGAGATCAGATATAAGGCAAGTATGTCCCCTTTTGTCACAGCTACTCAACATGGTAAGGGATACCTTAGCCAAAACATGTAGGCAAGGAGAAGAAATAAAAGATATTCAAATTGGAACGGAAGAAGTAAAATTGCCCTTGTTTGAAGACGATATATTCTTATATACATGAAATTCTAAAGGCTTCATACAAAACACATTTTAATAACCTATTAGAACTTACTAAACAAATTCACTGAAATCACAGGATATGGCGTCAGCGTATACGCTCCTTCTGTGTTTAAATACTAACAAACTATCAGAAAAGGAGATTAGAAAAACAATTTCACTTACAATAGCACCAAAATTTAAAATACCTCAGAATAGACTTATCTAAAGGAGGGAAAAGATTTGTATACCGAGAAATATAAAGCGCTGATGTAGAGCGATCCGTCATGGAGGGGTGCAGGCAGCAGCGCTCACAGACACCAGGGGACACTTGTCAAGGTCAGCAGGTAACATCTGCCAGAGTGACGGGGGGTCTGGCCATGGGAAGGGCACTTGAAGGGGATGAAATCCAGGGACAGACACGGGTAGAATCCACTGGATCCTAGTGCGCAGGGCAGCCCAGGCCTGGAGAACACACCCTCTTGGGAGACATACACATTCCTCTGAGGATGTCAGGGCTCCTGAGTTGTGCCCAGTCTAACAGACTAGCCAACCGCTTCCTGTGCCCACCAGGCTTAGCTCTTCTCTGGCCAGCACACAGGGCTCAGTGAGTGAGCTATTTGCCATATGGCCCCCACCCCCAACCAGGGCTTGGCAGAAAGTGAGAACCAGAGATGCTCAATGGCTGGCAGTGGCTGGCACGGGAGCAGCAAGTCCCAGGGCCCAGGAGGCATGGAGGGCAGAGTCCTGCCATGGGTCCTGTGATACAGAGACAAATGCAAGGCTTTGCGGTGGTAGGGACTTGTGGGAAGTTGAGGTAGAGAAGGCTCTCTGGAAGGGTCCCTGAAAGCCGCTGAGATTGGGGGTCAGAGGGAGACCCAGCAAGAAGTTGAACAGCTGCCGCTTGCCATCACCAGGGGCAGACAATGCTCCAGTCAGCCCTGTGGAAGTTCTCTCCTGTGTATTCCCAGATGCTACTGAAATCACAAGTCGGAGAGAAGTTTGGCAAGCAGTGGGCGTTGCTATGAGCTGTGACCACAGTGAGTAGAGAAACTCCAGCTAGGTGAGGAACGGGGCGGAGTGCTGTCTCCTGCCTGCTCCTGGAGACCACCGAAGCCCAGAGGCAGAGACAGGCTAGGTGGAAAGGGGTGTCCCTGTAAGCTGAGAGCTCTGGAGTCTGAAAGCAGAGAACAGGACAGAGTGAGTCACAAAGCTCATGACAAGAGTGCAGGCAGGGCTGACACCTGGAAGAGAGAGGGGCCTAAATGTCTGGCCAGCATCCCCAGGACATCAGAAACCCCTGAGGATGACGGTTCAAGTCAATAGCACAGACAAGCCCCACTAAGACATTCATCCTAACTAAAAGAGTGGACTAACTGTCCTATTTATTTATTTCTTTCTTTTTCTTCAATTTTTTTGTCTTTTTATGTGTGTGTGTGCATGGATATTGCTGTGCATGTAGCTTTTCCATTGTTGTTTCTAGAACATTCCAGATTGTTCAGTCATATGTGCTGCCATCGAAGGGTGTTTCCTGGTGATCTCTGACTTCACTTGTGTGTCCTCCAGCTGCTGGGTACATTCTACATATCTGTGTTCTCTCACCTTCCATTATTATCTTTTCCTTTCTCTGCTTTATTTTCTTCTACGTACCTTCTGTTTTGTGGTACTTCCCTTTATATCTTTTTTTCCTCTTTTCCTTCCTATCTTTTGTCTCTTTTATAATATATATAAACATTTATTATTAAGAATAAACTAAATATATCTAACACTTATTTTTTATACTTGAATACCCTCCCTGTCTTTTTCTGGGATAGCAAATAGTAGTGATCTCCTAAAACAAGTTCTCAATTACCTGATATTATTTATATAGGGCTGGTTTCTCAATTGTTGACATTACTGGTAATTACTATTTTTCTCAAAATACTACTAAGTGCTGAAGCTAGTATTCAGAACAGATTAGGGGATATTTCACACAGAGACATATCCCAGCCTTGATAGATCATATAAACAAACTGATCCTCATAATACAGTGGAAGAGATCATCTTTCCAACTGATCTGCAAACCTCATAAGATCACAACTATTGAGAGAACACAAGGCAACAATATGCCCACAAAAACTCCTAACTGCCCAAAAGTTGATTCCACAGACACTGAAGTGGATGAAATTCTAGACAAAAAATTCAAAAAGCTGGTAGTTAAAATGATTGAAGAGGGGGCTGGGGATTTAGCTCAGTGATTAGAGTGCTTGCCTTGTAAGCACAAGGGCCTGAGTTCGATCCCCGGCACCACCAAAAAAAAAAAAAAAAAGATTGAAGAGATCAAAGAAGAGTCAAATAAGCAGCTGAATGAATCAATTACTCAGATGATCAATGAGCACAAAGAAAATGTAACTACGCAGTTGAATCAATTAAGGAAAACAGTGCAGGAAATGAATGACTACTTCAGAAAAGAGATAGAGGTTATGAAAAAGAATCAAGCAGAAATCCTGGAAATCAAAACATCAGTAAGTGGAATTTAAAAACTCAATTGAAAGTCTTGGCAGTAGGAAAGATGAATCAGAACAAAGGATATAATGACTCAAAGACAAAACGGATATACTAGAACATTCAGTCAGTAATAATGAAAAATTAACAAACAAACATTATGCAAGAACTTACAGATAACTCGAGAAAACCAAATTTATGAATCACTGGACTCAAGAAGGGAGTCAAGGTAGAGGCTAATGGCATAAAAATTTACTTGCTGAAATTGCAGAAAATTCCTCAAATGTAGGGAATGAGATGCATATCCAGGTAAAGAAAACATTTACAGCTCCAAGTAGACCATAAAAGAACTTCTCCAAAATACATCATGACAAAAACTCAGAACAAAGAAGGCAGAGAAAAAGAATAACTCTTGCTTGGAGAGCATTTAAACAAATGAAAAACAGCAAAGAATCAAGCACTTGAAAAACAATATAATGACAGGAATCAGTATGCACTTTTCAATAATAACACTCAATGAAAATGGTCTTCATTCTCCAATCAAAAGACACAGACTAGGAATTTAGATTAATGAACAAAACTCACCCATCTATTGCTTTTTAAAAAAATTTTTATTTCCAAGAATGATGTATTATGTATTGGTACATCGTATACATAGTGACCACAATCATCGTAGTTAATTTGTACCTGCACATGATACATCTTGGATCCTCTCTTTCTTCCCCACCCCTCCCTCCATTCCCTCTCTGTTCCACTCCTCCTCCCTTCCCTATTTATAGTAGCTTTATTTACATTTTCCCCCCTTTTCCCTTTCTTTTCTTTTCCTTTCCTTCTTTTCCCCCTCCTGCCTTTCTAATTCTCCTCCCTATTGAATATTATCTTTATTTTATTTAGTATCTATTATACTTTTTTGTCCTTATTTATGCTTACAGTTTCTCGTTATTGCTTGCAAGAGATGCTTCATCTGTGAAGACACACACAGACTGAAAGTGAAAGGATAGAAAATGATACTTCAAGCAGTTGGAGCCAGAAAGCAAACAGAAATAGCTATTCTAATATCTGATAAAATTGACTTCAAATCAAAACTGATCATAAGAGACAAAGAATATGATCACACACTGGCAAAGAGAACAATGCAACAAATAGATGTAACAACTGTAAATATATATGCACTGAACATTGATGCACTCAGTTTCATAAAACAAATAGTATCTGACACAAAAGAATAGATAAACACCAGTACAATCATAATGGGAGACTTCCATACCTCACTCTCACAAATAGACAGTCATCCAGACACAAAATCAACAAAGAAACATCAGAGTTCATCTATTTCACAGAACTAATGGATTTAACACATTCCTGCCAGCTTGAAACACCAGGGGTTATGTGCATGGTTGTCCCATCACATGGCTTGTACCACTGATGTTCCAAAGGGATCTAATCACTTTTATGGTCTTTTTCCTAATAAAATAAATAAAAAGTCTATAAATGGACCAAATCTAGTTGGTTGCTTGAATTCAAATACTGCCCAGATATAAATACTATTTATACCAATTAAAATTACAATAATCAATAAATTTATTTCATTTAATTAAATGAAATTTATTTTTATTCATGAATAGTTACCAGTAATTAATTCTCTAAATTTTAACATGTAAATCTTACAAGTACCCCGTTGCTGGTGTGTATAATATGCCTCTATAACTGCTGTACCATGAATTAACTGTATTACAATTTTTTATTCTATTTTAATGTTTTCCTGAAGGAACTGTGATATGATGACATCTGGCCTGTTAAATCAACACCTTTCTTTTCATTATTGTAATCAAAGACCCCCTGAGCAGGAGTACAAGCTGCCAGATGGGACAGTCATGCATGTAACACTTGTGGTTCAGACTAGTGGGAATGATCAAATTCCAATCACAGCTGCCCACCAGTGAGACAAGAATTACAGCCCCATCATGAAAGTGAGAGCTATCTACAGAGCATTTCAGTCACCGACAGCAGAATACATTCTTTTCGGCAGTCCATGGAGCTTTCTCCAAAATAAACCATATTTTTGGCCATAAAGTATATCTCAATAAATAAAAGAATTAAAATAATTTTGTACACCCTGTTGGATCATATTATAATAAAACTAGAAATCAATAGCTGAAGAAACTTCACAAATACATGGAGACTGAGCACGCTTGAATGATCAGTGGGTTACATAAGGACAAAAAGAAGAAATTTAAAAATTTCTAGAATCAAGTGACAATGGTAATGTAGCGTATCAGAATCTGTGGGACACAATAAAAGCAGTTCTAAGCAATAGTTTACAGCTATGAGTGCCCTCATTAGATAAGCAGCCAACAAATGAATAGTGGAATGATGAATATCGAATTCCTAGAAAAATGAGAATTCAAGCCCAAAACTGATTGGAAAAAAATTATGAGGATGAGAGGAGAAATGAATGAAATTGAGACTAAAGAAATGCAGTAATATGCAGGATCAATAAATCAGAGAATCGCTTCTTGAGAAGGTAAATAAGATTGATAAACTCTTAGCCAAACTTACTGAAATAAATACAGATGACTCACTTCAATAAAATTAGAAATGAAGAGGGAAGAAAATTACAACAGACACCACTAAGATCCAGGTGACTTTTAGAAAGTATCTCGGAAACTTATATTTCTATATATTGAAGAATCTAGAAGAACAAGACACTTGTGACCTATAAAAATTAGACCAGGAAAATATAAAAACCCAGAATAGATCAATGAATGCAATGAAATCTTTAGATGCAGAAAAAACCAAACCAAAACAAAACCCTTTGACACAACCCCACATTCCTCCTTGATAACAGTTCTGATGGAAATAGCTGTAGAAAGACCTTACCTCAACTGATAAAAGCCAAATGGAACAAACCCTGAGCTAACCAAAAAAACAACGGGGAAAAACTGGTAACTTTCTCCTCTAAAGTCAGGAATGAGATAAGAGTGTCCATTCTCATTACTGCTGACTGAAATAGCTCTCAAAATTTTAGCCAGAGCAATCAGACTAGAGAAAGAAAGAAGCAGGACACAAGCAGGAAATGAGGAAATCAGATTGTCCCTATTTACAGATGATATAATTCTTCTCAGAGAAGGCCCAAAAAACTCCACCGGAAGAGTGTTAGTTCTGATAAACAAATTCAGTAAGGTGGTAGGATACAAATTATCCCACAAAAATCATTCATTTTTCTATACACCAATAATGAACACACTGAAAAAGAAATCAGGAAAACAGTTCCATTCACAATAGCTTTGAAAATATTAAATACCTAAGAACAAACCTGACCAAGGAGATACAAGAACTCTACATGGAAAATTACAGAACTCTGAAGAAAGAAATCGAAGGAATGATTAGAAAACAGACATGTGTTGTTCTTGGATAAGTAAAATTAATATTGGCAAAGTGGCTGCATTACCAAGATCAAGGCGATCTCTACTAAAATATCAACAACATTCTTCGTGGAACTAGAAACAACAATCCTGAAAATCCTGTGGAAGCACAAAAGACCTGGAAGAGCCAAAGCCATCCTGGCAATTAGAGCAAAGCTAGAGGCCTCACTCACGATACTGGATTCAAGTTATGCTACAAAGCTATAGGAGCAAAGACATTATGGTACTAAGACAGAAATAGACAATAGAATAGAGCAGAAGACACAGAACCAACCCTGTGCACCTAAACCCATCTGACTGTTGACAAAGGGGCCAAACACATACGTTGGAGAACAGATAGCCTCTTCAGCCAGTGGTGCTGGGAAAACTGGATATTCACACACGTAAGATTGAAATGAAATCCCTAGCTCTTGCTCCGGATTAAATGCCTATATATCAAATCAAATCAAAATGGATTAAATGCCTAGATGTAAAACGGACACTTTGAAACTGCTGGAAGATAACATAAAGGAAAAAAAAAGATAACACAGAGGAAACACTTGAATCCATAACCATGGGCAAGAATTTCCTAAATAGAACTCCAGAGGCATAGGAAATAATATCAAGCAACTAAAATTGGAATTCATCAAATTAAAAAAGCATTTGTACAGTAAGTCAAGAGAACAAAGAGACAACCTACAGAATGGGGAGAATTTTGCTAGCTATTGTTCTGATACAGATGTAATATCTAGAGTGTACAAAGACCTAAAAATACTTAACTCTAAAAACAAATGATTCAATTTAAAAATGGGCAAATGAACGAAACAGACAGTTCTTAAAAGAAGTACAAATCAACAGTAAGTACATTAGGGAAATACCAATCAAAACAATTCTGAGATTCCATCTTATCCCAATCAGAATAAATATCACTGAGACTACAGAAGGCAATGAATGCTAGTGAGGATGCGGGGAAAAAGGAACCCTTCTACATTGTTAGTGGGAATACAAACTTGTACAACCACTGCAGAAATAAACATGACAATTACTCAGAAAAACTAACAATAGAAATTCCATTCAACCCAGCTCACATCTCTCCTGCGTATATTTTCAAAGCACTGAAGATATCATATTATAATGGTCCGTGCACACCCATGTTTTTGACAGTGCAAAACATAATTTGTAAGCTCTAGAAACAGCCTAGATGCCTGTCAGCAGATGAGTGGATAAAGGAAATGTGGCATATATACACAATGGAGTATTATTCAGCCATAAAAAGAGTGAAATCATGTCATTTGCAGGAAAATGGATGAAACGAGGCAATCATGCTGAACAAAATAAGACACAGAAAGTTAACTACAACATGGTTTCTTTTATATGAGAAGCCTAAAATACAAATAAATAAATAGAGATGATAGAAAACAAGGCAGTAGACTCTTAGAGAAAGTGCAAGGGATAAGTGGGAAGGGGCAGGTGAAGGAGAAGGTATAACATACCTAAGATAATCAAGATACGTTATGTACATGTACCAATTCCTGAAAGTGAACAAAACTATTCTGTAATAAAAAGGTACATTAGAATTTTTCAGAATAAAAAAATTAAAAAATTGCTGAAAGAAATTAAGACAGAAGGAAATGGAAAGATATACCATATTCATAGATTAAAATTATTGTTAAAATATTCATACTTTATTAAGCAATCTACAGATTTAATGCAATCATTCTCAGCATCCTCATGGTATTTTTTTAAAACAAAATAAACAATATTTAAACCATGGATCCTCAAATATTCACAGAGAGTCAAACCAACCTTCAGAAAGTAGAACAAGGCAGAGGACATTACATGTCCTAAATTCAAAGCTACAGTAATCAAAAGAGTATAAAACTGGGCTAAAGGCAGATATAAACAACAAGGAACAGAATGGTGGGTCCAGAAATATATTCACACATTGGACCAACTGAAGTCTGACAAGGGTTCCAAGACTACCCAACGGGTAAAAGATAGTCACTTCAACAAAGAGTTTTAAGAAGCCTGGATATTCAGAGGATAAAGAGTGGGTTGGATCCTATTTAATGCCACATTCAAAAATCAACTCAAAATTGATTAAAGACAAACATAAAACCTGAAGTGTAAGATCACCACATAAAAGCCTAGGGAAAATTTCATGTCACTGGTTTTGGCAATTTTGGGTATGTAACAGCAAAAATACAGGAAATAAAAACGAAACAAATAATCGGGACTATAGCAAAGTAAATAGTTTCTTCAGCAGAGTGAAGAAACAATCTACTGTATGGAAGGAAATATTTGAAAACCATGTATCTTGTAAGAGATTAATGTTCAAAATGTCTAAGGTATACCTGCAGTAGTAATAAAATCCATACAACCCAGTAAAACATTGACGAAATACTTTAATAGACACTTCCCCAAAGAAAACATATGAATGGCAAACAGGTATATGGAAAAAGTTCAAGGGTCCTAATCATCAGGGAACGTGTTCCAAAACCACAATGACCTGTCACCTCACACCTGTCAGTATAGCTATTGCCAAAGAAATGAAAGGCAAACTTAAGGGAGGATTTGGGAAAATTGGAATACTTACATATCATTTCTGGGAATCCAAAAAGATGCAGTTGCTATGGAAGACTGTACAAAATTAAAAAATAGAACTACCATATGATCTAGTAATCCCAAATCTAGGTATTTATACATAAAAATTTAAATCAAGGTGTCAGAGAGACATTAGCACTCTTATATTCATTACTGAACTATTCATGATAGCCAAGATGTGGAAACAATCTTAATATCCACTGACAGATGAATGGATTTTTAAAATGTGGTTTATACGTGCAATGGAATATTATTCTACCTTCAATAGAAAGATCTTCTGCAATATGTGGCAGCAGAGATGAACCTTGAGGACGTTATGCTAAGTTAAATAAACTGGTCACTAAAAGACAAATACTGTATGATTCTGTTCCTGTATCTGTAAAATTCAGAGTCAGAGAATGTACTTGTGGCTGCCAAGGGCTGGTGGAGGGATAAATGGACATCACGTTTCAATTTAAAAAGATGAGTAAGCCCTAGAGTCCTGAGGTACAATGTCTCACATATAGTCAATGATAATGTACACTTAAAATTTGTTAATAAAATAGAACTCATGAACAATATTCTTAATACAAAAATATTTGTAAAAGTTTAATTTTTATACAGAGAATGAGAACTTCTTTAGCATGAAAGAAATCAGTGCATTCATAATTTTTATTAAAAGGATATGTTAAAGACATGTATTCCTTTTGAAATATTTAGAAAAATTTTATAGTAATATTCTAGGTTTAATTGCCACTAGGTTTAATTTGACACTTATTTCCTCTCTTTGCAATCACTTGAAATCACTTTGTCTGTGTTTTACATCTGAATGAGGACTCTGAGTACTCCTATTTCTGTTTGTAAAAGGTAATCTTTATTTTTTGTTAAGAAATTCTTTGGGTAAGTTTTATTTCTTCATGTTTTCTCATAGTTTCAATTTTCTACTTTCATCTTTATAAGAGATAGCTTTATGATTTCTTCTAACCAATAAGTTATTAGAGCATTCATCATAAATATTTTAAATGATACATGAACTCAAGTTTACTTGTGAAGCCCAGTTTGAGGAATACTGCTCAACATAATGAATGTCCGTTTTCATCCATATAATGGCAATCATGTTCCACAGTGGATCATGAGTGGGACAGGCAGACCTCATCAAAGGAAGCACAAGGCCTCATGCCTAACGAGTGAAAGAATTGCATTTATTCACTAATGCTGGCCCTGTTCTAGAAGCTGGAAATAGACCCGTGAGAAAGCAGCCAAAGCAGCCAGCCCTCATGGACGTCCCTTAGAGACAGGGAGACATAAAACACCCCAAACAATCTAGTAAATACAAGTATTGGGAAGAAAGGTAAAGAAGGTTAGATATCACCATGTGATAATAGATTGCCATTTAAAAAATAGTCAGATAAAGTATTACTGAGACAATAACATTTGAGGACAGATTAAGATCATATCAGGAGAGAAAGCTTAGACAGTCAACCCACTCAGACTCAGACAATACAGGTGGATAGGAGGGAGAAGCAAAGGTCAATAATAAGGTTTTCACAATCTGATGTTGGGAAGGAAATTGGCAAAACTGACCGTAAAGGATAAAATTGAATGGTAAACATAAGTCACACTGGCAGAATGAGCCTAACCCCAAAGTAAGAACAAATCTTGGAATACAGAAAGAGGGCTGCAGCAAATAAAGAAGCTATCAGCGAGCATATATTAGACATTTATTATGTTCGGAACCATACTTTAAAATGATACCTCATTTCATGGACTAGTAACTTTTGGAGAGTAATAGGTTTCTCTCCACTGAGCACTTTACAAAAATGAGACACAGAATAGTTAAGCAGTGACTTGTCCACTTGCACCATGATGCTGTCTGTATCATTGTTTCCCAAGTTCTCGGTATCATCCAGTATAACACTGTGCATTGCATTGCATTGTTGTGACTATTCAGTCTTCTTTCATCTGGAATGGTTCCTGAGATTTTCTTCCCTTTCTTGATCGTCATATGTTTGGAAAAGACAAGCATGTTGTGCAGTCTGACATCACCCTGTAATTACATTAATTTTGCTCTTATTATTTGACAGTCATGGAACAGGATTGGTGCTGAATCTTTTTCAGTGCATATTAAAAAAATCATGATTTCAGATTTCCCAATATTAGTGATTGGTATAGTTTTAGTTTGTCACCTAAAAGTTCCTCTGTTGGAGCATGAATTCCTCACTGTGGCCATGTTGGGTATTGGAGCAGGGAAGGAAGTGTTTGAGTCAAGGGATGGAATCCTCTGAATGGATTAATGCCTTTGCATGGGAGACCAGCCCTCTTTTCTCCTTTCCAGATGTGCCCCTTTGGCTTTTTTGTTTTCTGCCTAGGGTAGAATAGCATATGGCCATCACCAGGCATTGGACTTTCCTGCCTCTAGAACCATGAGCCAAAATAAAACCTCTTTCCTTCAAAATTACCCAGTCTCAGATGTCCTATTATAGTAACAGAAAAAGACTAAAACAGTGATATTAACTTCGATCACTCAGTGCAGCTGGTATTCATCAGGGTTCTCCGTTGTGAAATAATTACTTTTCCCTTTTGTAAAAAAATAATGTATATAGGGATATTTTGAGACTGTATGAATAACCTTTTCTTCATGAAACATTCGTTAACTAGTGCTAGCAGAGGCTTAAATTTTATCGTTCCTTCTATACAGTCATGTGCCACTTAATGAAGGATGTATTTTGAGAAATGCATCATCTTGTGATTCCATCATTAGGCAAGCATCAAAAAATGTACTTACATGAATCTGGAG
>PVJO010029995.1:0-16052 GCA_004026905.1 Hystrix cristata
CTTCAAATTGAGGAAGAGAACAGAGACGTATAACTGAGAAATAGGTGAGGGCTGCCTTGACTCTACTGGTACATAGTGGTTAAGTGGAAAGTCTGCCCTCAGACTGCAATAGGCTCTAACCTTGCTGTCCCCTCGGTATGTGTGTGACTTTGAGGAAGGTTCTTATTTCCTGTAAACTTTACTGTCTTACCTCTAACATAAAGATAGTACTATTATCTGTTTTCTTGCTGGGAACAGTGGGGTGTGCCTGTAGTCATAGCTACTTGGGAGGCTGAGGCAGAAGGATTACTCAAACCCAGGAGTTTGGGAGCAGAATGGACAAAGTATAAAGACTGTCTAGTAGATAGATAGATAGATAGATAGATAGATAGATACATAGATAGATACATAGATAGACCGACAGATAGATAGACAGATAGATAGAATTATTTGCTTTCTAATGTGAAGATTAAAGGAGATAATATTTTGTTCATGTTGAAGTGTTTAATGCTACTTGTTACTATTTCTAATGTTGTTCTTATGCCCCAATTTAAATATAACAAAATATAATCTGTTCTCATGCCAAAACAAATATGAACATAACAAAATTTATAACAAAGTTTAACTATAACAAGGAAAATAGAACAAGTTTAGTAAAACAAGTAAACAACACAAAATAATCTTCTAAACATCGAAGATTAATAGTGATATACCACTGAAATAGGTAAGGCATTCCTAGGAATGACATGCTAACTCAAAAGTCGCAAAGGAAGACAAATATAATGACGTTAAAGTGGACAAAGACGCTTGCAGAATAAACCAGTGAAAATGGGGTTAAAAGATAAATGACAATACATCAAAAAAAAAATCTTGGCACACGTATTTCAGACAAAGGGATACATTTTATCTCTAATATACAAAGTTCTCTAACAAGAAAAAAAATGACCCAACAGAAAAACAGGCTAAAGATATAAACAGACGATTGTCAAAAAAATAAAACATAAAAACCCAAGCAGACAGTAAACACCTGACAGGATGATGCATCAGGGTAGCTCTTGGCTGCAAGTAAAGAACATCTAACTAACAATAGCTCAAGCCAGTTTGGATTTCCATTTCCACATAATCAAGCATCTGCAACAGGCAGAAGAACTCTCACTGGCATTGCTTCAGCGTCAGGAAAAAAGAAAACACCATGAGGAGGAAGAGATTTTTCTATAGATTTTCTCCTTCACTTTAGTCATCAGCAGACGTAATACCACTCCCCGCACAGTCATCCCTCAGTATCTGTGGGGAAACGGTTCCAGGATCCTCCTTGGTTACCAGATCTGCAGATGCTCAAGTCCCTTATATAAAATGGTGTAGAATTTACACAGAACCTACACACATCCTCCTGTAGACTTTAAATCTGCCCTAGATGATTTATGATACCTCATGCAATGTCAGTGCTGCGTAAATAGTTATACTTCATTGTTTAAGGGGAACTGACTAGGAAAAAAGAAATCCATGCATGTTCTGTACCAGCGTAATTTTCCCAATGTTCTCAATCTGTGCTTGGTTGAATCTGTGGATGTGGAATCCCTGGATATGTAGGGCTCAGACTCAAGTTTATTTAATCAAATTCATGTTTATCTTGGGTTTATCTTGCATAAAGAGCAGTTAGATTGAGGGAGAGGTAGAAACTAAAGACTGTAAGAGCCTTCCTCTAAACCCTAGTAAACTTCCATGTGTGTCTCACTGGTAAGAATTGTGTTCCATGACCATCTTTAGCTGCAAGGGAGGCTGAGCAATTAAGGATTGGCTTGTAATGAAGAATTTGGCTGGTCTTTGTCCCCAGGGGCTGGAAGATGACCTAAAACCCTGGAATATCTCAAGTGATAAGTGGGTCTTTGTTATTTGTGGTAGGCACCTGGGAGCATACCTGGCAGTTTGCACTAACAAGGTGACTCAGGATGGAGCTGGTCATGCTAGGAAGACCACCATGTGATAGAAGGTTGAGGCTTGGAATGCAGTGACATTAGCCTGACTTCTGAGGAGGGAAGGAGGCTAGAAACTGAGTTCAGCTTTGTGGCCAATGATTCAATATTTCATGTCTGTAGTGAAACCCTGTAGGAACTCTGGACCCCAAAGCACTGATGTGCCAGAAGGTTATTGAATCCCTGAGGATGATGAAACTTCCAGTTTAGAATCCTCTCAGACTTTGCCCTATGTGACTCTTATTTTGGTCAGTTTTGATCTTTGTCCTTCGCGATAATAAAACTGTAATTGTTAGTACATGACTTCTACCAAGTTCTGGACCTGAGGGTGGGCATGAGGCCTCCGGACTTGTGACTGGTGTCTAAAAGGAGCTAAAGCTTATGGAGGACTCTCCCCTTAACTTCGAGTGTGGCTAATTCTTAGATGATTGGCTTCCAGTGTTTCTCAACAGAGGACAATTTGCATTTGGAGATGGAAAATTCTTATGGAGAGGACTGTGCTATGAATCACTGGGCACTTGTTCTTCCTGACCCATGGAAACTAAATGTCAGTGTGATAGTCAGCTTTCCACTGCTGGAGGGGAAAAAAACCCTTGAGATAATCAATTTAAAAAGAAGAAAGGTTTATTTTGGCTCACAGCAGAGTTTCTGTCCATGGCATGTTGGCCCATTGCTTTTGGGTTGGAAAGCAGTACAACATGACAGGTGTGTGTAGTCGAGGTACACATTCACGCTTTGTGATTGCTGGGAAGCAAATGAAGGAAGAGGAGGATGCCAGAAGTCTACCCTCCCCTTTGAGGCACACATCCACAGACCCAACTCCCACCCACTTAGCCCTCAGATCTTAAAAATTTCATGAGCCCCAGTAACATCACATGTGGGGATCAGGCTTTCAACACATGGGCCTCAGGAAACACTCTTCCAGACTCTCAGCAGCCAGTGCCCATCTCCCATCACTGAGGGCCTCAGACTCTGCCATGATTCTCAAGGACACATGAAGGGTAGTAGCACACTCCAGTGGAAAACCTCCTGCAGAGACTAACAGGGATCAATTATGTGAGACCAAGCATTCTGTTTTCCCAAACAGAGTCAAGATTCTGTTAACAAAATAGGAGAAAGGAATATTGGGTGGGCAACTCAGAGTACTGCCCAGGTATCCAGACTCATGCTAATTAAAAGAATGAAAACCTATACAAAAATAATATACCATTTTCACACTTCACACTGGCAAACACTAAACATTTTGGTAATACTCAGTGTTGGCAACATTGTAAGAAGACCTGCATCTGATTTGCTTTTGGGAGGAGTACATGACAGTGTGACTTTTCAAGAGCATTCTACTAATAGCTTGTAAAATTTTAACCGTGATGATCCAGCAATTCAGTTCCCCAGTGTACACCTCAAAGAATTGAAAACACACACTCAAGTAAACACTTGTACACAAACATTCCGAGTAACACGGTGTACAGTTCCCAAAAGGTGGAAAGAATCCAAACATTCATCAATAGTGGCACAGATAAGTAAGTGCAGGGATGTACACACAATGGGTATCAGTCACATATTAAAAGGAATGAGGCTCTGAAATATGCTACAATATGGATGAACTTCAGATAACACTGCACTAAGTGAAAGGAGCCAGCTCCAAGAGTCACATAGTGCATGACATCTTTCATACAAAATATCCAGAATAAGCAAATTCACAGAGGCAGGAAACAGACTGTCAGCTGCCAAGGGCTGGAAGATGGAAGAAAATGGTGATCATGGCCTGATGGAGATGCAGCTTTATTTTGGGATGATGAAAAAAGTTTAAGACTAGATAGAGGCAATGGGTCATTTGTGAGTGTAGTAAATGCCACTAAATTGTACAGTATAAGATGCTTAATTTTATGTTACATGAATTTCAACTCAATTAAAGAATAACCACAGATCACTTCTCACCTAGCATTTCAATTTGAAGAATAAGAATTCTATACATTTTGCAAACTTGTGCAAGGTGCATATCCAAAAATATCCATCCTAGCAGGAGTTGTGGTTGAAATAATCTAAATTCATATTAGTGGGACTTTCCTTAAATAACTGTAGTGTTTTGGTATAATGCAATATATACAACAACTGGACCATCTGGAGGAATTTGTATCACTGATTATGGAAAAACTATATTGTCTTCAGAAAGCAAGAGACAGATCAGAGATCAGAGTTTGACTTTATCTTGTTACTCTTCTATAACTTGGGTTGCAGAACTCGGGTTCCTCCTATCCTGAAAGCCAGAATAATAGCCCCATTTATACATTTACCATAAATGAGGTGGCGCCCGAGAAGGGTGTAGCCTGGTGTCTACCACGTTGTGAGAACTTAATATCGGCAGTCATGATTGTTGATATTTCTTGCTAAGATGCGTTTGAGCTGCAATTTTTTGGAGGAGACGCCAATGATGACCAAACCTTGATTCTATATTCCTGGCTAGCCGCTGCCCTGTGGAGTCCTCTTCTCTACTTGTAGCCCGTGAAAACCATCTTGCCCACTATCTGTGTGCATGTGGGGACTCCGGCTCCAGCTGCGGAGCGACCAGGAGAACAGAGTCTAGGAGAAGCGGGTGCACAGCTCTTGCTCACAGCTCCTGCTCACAGCTCCGAGGCCTCGCTGCTCTCCTCCTGGGTCCTGTGAGATGGGACGGGGACTCTTCTCATGCCTGGCCAGCTGGGGAGGGAAATACCAGGATGCAGGCCACCGTTGGCAAAATCCTTGCCACTCGTGAAAGCGGAAAGGCTCCCATGGCGTGCCGAGTTGAGCCGGGAGGGAACGTGGAGAAGACGGAACTCCCGGGTGAGGACAGCACTCACCAGGCTGTCCCCATCTGGTGTCTCAACTCTGCTCGGCATCTGCTTCTGAGCCTCTGCTGCTAATTAGTTGCTCACTGTCCTCTCCCTCACTCCCTTTCTGTCTTTCAGCGTTCCCAAGTGGCCTCAGTTTCCAGGGTCGGCCGCGCCTCGCAGGACATTATCTCGGTTTGGTTAACCTCTTAGGGCTCTCACACAGAACACTGCCAGCCGGCCCTCCTGGGGGAAGAATCCTCCCCTGCCGTGTTGGCTGCGACAGGGCGCTTGCAAGGTCATGAGCGTGCTGGCCACTTGCATAGTCACTGTCTCCAACACAGCCCGGCAGCGTGTTAGGCGCTGGAGATGCTCCCAGAATAAGGACTGTTCTTTTCCACTGTGCGAGAATGTCTGATACTTGAGATGGACTCTTGGCAGCTGCGTGTTCCATGACATGGAGCCGGTTTCAGAGAGGCACGCCAGGTATTCAGCTGCTCACCTGCCCTGGGGAGAAAGGAGATGCCGCAGCTCTTTTTCAGTGCATGGAATTTTCCGGCTTCCAGTGTGGCTTTGTGTAATGTATTAATCATTGGTTAGTATCTTGCAGAAATCAGAAGATCTGAGGGAGAAGGAGGGAGGACCTGCCTGGAGAGAGGCTAGAGGGGCTTAAGACACACTTGAGCCAGACTCCGGAGGACCCCGGGCCCACCCTTGGGTGGCCTCCAGCACAGGCTTTAGCTTTAGCTGGGAGAACTGGGTGATACCCAACCAGCCCACAGGGCAGGAGAGAGGATCCGATGGCATGTGCATTGCTTTTGGTAAACACAGGTTGAGTATCCCTTATCTGAAGTGCTTGGGCCCAGAAATGTTTTTAAAGTCCAGATTTTAGAACATTGGCATACACATAATGAGAAATCCTGGTGATGGAACCCAGGTCTAAATACAAAATGAATTTATTTTCTCCATATACCATAACCACAACCAACAGATACACTAATGTGATAATTAATGTGTCCCTGAAGTACTGTAGAAATTTGAAACAATTTACTAATGTTGGTTATTAGGAATAAGACTGACTGGCTGGGCTGGGGGGGAGGGAGTGAGAAGTTTCCGTTTTGGGGTGATGAAAACATTTCGAAACAGATAAGTGGATGATTGTACAACCTTGTGAATGTACTTAATGCCACTGAATTGTACACTGTAAAATAACTAAAATTACAAATTTTATATGTATTTTGCTGCAGAAAAGGTTTTTTAAGTGCGTGGTTGAATTTCCACTTCCATATATAACTGAGCACCTCTCACATAAGACCCTCTCACATCCCGAGAGTAACCTCAAAAGCTGGATATAATTATTTGGCTAACACCTATTCAAAGGCCTCCAAAGAAAATCCACCGGGTCACGGCTTGGAGCCCGAGATCTCAGGAAAAGAAAATGCACTGAGGTGAGCCTGACCTTCTCTACTATTTTCCCTGAGAAGGAGGAAGACAGAACGTGCCCAACGTCCAGGTGGTAATATGTTTCTGTAAGAACATAGAGCAACTGAATTCTCACACAATGTTGCTGAGAAAATAGTCTGGTCAACTATTTGTAAATTGCTATGGCAAGTACTGGAGCTGAATCTTCTAAGTATATGTGCAACAAAATTGCTGACATCTGAGCACCAAAGGACACATACAAGAACGTTTAAGACCATGCCGTCTGCAGTAGACCCGAACTGGAAAGAATTCCTGCCATCAGGAGTAGAAGGCAGCCGGCCCTGATGGTACATGCTGGTGGTCTCAACACTCTGGGAGGCAGAAGCAAGAGATCCCAAGTTTGAGCCCAGCCTGGGTAACTTAGTGACTTAGGAAGACCCTGTCTCAAAATAAAAATAAAAAAAAAAATTAAAAAGGATGGAGATGTAGCTCAGTGTGAAGGCCCTGGGTTAGATCCCCAGGACCACAAAGCAAACAGAGAAAGAAACAAACAAAAAACAGAAGACACAAATCAATTGTTATTATATACCTAGAATGGAATACTCTATAGCAATAAAAGTGAATGAACATCTACGAGCAGAAAATTGATGAATCTCACTAATAGAAGGTAGAGTTTAAAAAGCCATACCAATATTCAAATGATCTTTGGCAAAGAGTGCCAAGAACAAACAATGGGGAAAAGACAGTTTCTTCACTAAATGATGTTGAAAAAACTGAATATCCACACACAAAAGAAATACAATGGACTCTTATCTCACATCAGTTACTGAAATAAACTCGAAATGCACTGAAGACTTAAATATGAGACCTGAGACTGTAAAACTCCTAGAAGAAAACTTAAATGAAAAGTTGTATGACATTTGTTAGAGCAATAATTTTCTGGATAGTACCCCAATAGCACAGGCAAAAAATAGGAGGGGGGAGCAAAAATGAGATTGCATTAAACTAAAAAAACCTCTTTCTCTGCAAAGGAAATAATTAGCAGAGTGGAGAGGCAGCCTGTCTAATGAGAAAACACAAGTACAAATCACACCTCTACTGAAGAGTTAATATCCAAAATATACAAAGAACACAAATCACCTAATGGCAAGAAACTAACCCAATTAAAAAGTGGTCAAAGATGCTTTTAATTCCTCTGGGAAAATACTAAGAAGGGGAATAGCTGGATCAATTGGGACTTCTAGTGTAGTATGTCTAAAATGTACTAATGAAATTTATATTTCAAAAAAGCAGGCAAAGAACTTTGAAAGACAGTTTTCCCAAGAAGATGTACACGTGGCCAGCATACATGAAAATACGCTCGATGCCACCAATCACCAGGGCAACGTGAATGAAGACCGTATGATGATGTCGCCTGACTCCTGTTAGAATGGTTTTGATCGAAGAACAAAAGTGTTGGTAAGGATGTGGAGAGAGGAAAATGCTTGTAGCCATCATGAAAAACAGCATGGAGGTTTCATGAAAAGCTAAAAATAGAGCTTCCCTATGATCTGGTGGTCCCACTTTTGGGCATGTTTCCAAAGAAAATGAAATCAGTATGACAAGAGATATTTGCACCCCTATTTCCACTGCAGCATTATTCACAGTAAAGAAAAACAAAGAAGTATACATAAATTAAAAATTCAAAATAAATACATAAAAATAAATAAAAATAGGCAAAGGACACTAAAGAAAATGTATCAGTGGCCAACAAGTACCTGAAAAGATGCTCAACATCACTAGTTATTAGGGAATTGTAAGTCAATCTACCACAAGAGAGCACTTAGAGCCAAAATGATGTAGCCACCCTGCAAAATCGTGTGGTGGTTCCTTAAAAAATTAAACAGGGAATTATGGTATAATCCAGGAATTTTTTTTTAACAAGAACATGTATTGGTACACTGTATACATAATGATCATAATCAACATGGTTATTTTGTACCTGTACATGATGTATCTCGGCTTTCCCCCCTTGGCCCCTTCCCTCCCTTCCACTCACCCACCCCTCTCTATTTGCAACATGTTTATTTACATTTTTCCATTTTCTCCCTTTCATCTTATTTTTCTTTTAACCTTCCTTCTTTATCCCTCTTTTCCCTATCTAGTTCTCCTTTTGTATGCTATCATTTTTTTTACATAATATCTATTATACCACTTTGTCCTTATTTACACTTATGGTTTCTCATATCAGAGAAACAATTCGATGTGTAAAACTAGATACATGTCTCTCACCATGTACTAAGCTATGATCCAGGAATTTTACTTTGGCATACACACTTAAAAATTGAAAGCAGTTTTCAAAGATATGCTTGTTTACTTGTATACTTGTAGCAGCATTACTCACTATAGTCAAAAGGCACAAGCAACCCAAAGGTCCACTGACAGATAAAAGGGGAAACAAAATATTCTATGTGCGTAAAATGGGATATTATTAAGCCCTAAACAGGAAACAAGTTCTGACACATGCTGCCACATCAATGAACCTTGAGGACATTGTAAGTGAGACAAAGCAGACACAAAAACACGTACTACACGATTTCTCTTGTATGAGATATCTGGGGTAGTCAAACTCAGAGGAAGTAAAACGATGGTCAGCAGGTGCTGTGGGAAGGGCAATGGGAAGGTAGTATTTAGCTAAAAAGTTTCAGTTTCTCAACATGAAGAGTTCTGGAGACTGGCTGCACAACAGTGTGAATGTACTTAATATTATAGATCTATACACTTTTAGATTAGGATGGTAAATTCTGTGTTATCCATATTATACCATAATTTTTTGAAAACCAGCAATCCCTATTATCTCAATTTCCTGCAAATTGGGTAGTAGGAATTGGGAATCATGAACGGGAGACCAAATGCTAAAATGAAAAATTTCAAGAAAAATTAAGAAATATGACAAAACGTTAATAATCCTTGAATCCATGAGTGTTCATTATACTGTTTTTCAGCCTTTTGATATGTTTAAAACTTATATAATAAAGGTTAATATACACTGACAATAGTAAGCACTTCTGGGTGGTGAGATTATACATAGTTCAGGATTTGGTCTGTGTATGTGTACTCTTCAAACTTTTAACTTGAATATGTATTATTATTATTATTATTATTATTATGGTTATTGTTATTGGTTGGAAGAAAGACTTTCAGAAGAATTAGGTCTATTTCCTTTCTGTGATGGGGAAAAACCTAATTTCTTCTGGTTCCGGTGTAGACTAAAGACACCTAAGCAAAAATCGTACTGACAGTACTCACGGCAGGGTGCGGGTCCAGTGTGCTCTACAGAGTTGGAAAAAGTCATCAATTGGCAATCAGAGAAACCAGCAATCGTAATCCTTATTATTCAAAATGTTACTTAAAACATAATAAACTAGAGCAGTTTCCAGGGCCATCCCTACAAGATCACTTTCACTCAGGTCTGTTGGATGTACAGATGGGGTCGGCGATACAGGTAGGGAATGGAGGTCTGCACACAACCTCAGCGCCCACGTCTTCCCTTCTGGTAGATGTCATACAGTCACTTGTCTCTTTGGTAAATGATTTGAGACCACCCCCAATGGCAGCAGAATTTAAGTACAGGAAGCAGCAAGAATAGCCTCTCCACAGAACAGAAAAGTGGATTTTGATTATTTTTATCACAATCCCTTGGCTGTGGAACCTGAAATCTACATTTGTGACCAGAACTCTGGCTTTGTTTGTTTGTTTGTTTGTTTGTTTGTTTGTTTTGGTCTATATGTCTCTTGGGCTCAGTTTCTTTATGGTTTACAACTAAAATGTGCCCTAATTTTCTCATGTGTGTGGAGGGTGACTAGGTCATGGGGGTGGTATTGTTGACTTGCTGTAAGTAGGTTAGAGGTGGGTCAGTGGGGGTGTGACTGAAAGAGTATATCTCCTTCCCAGCTCCTCCTTTTCTCTCTCTGCTTCTGGTCACTGTGCCACAGAGCAGCTTTCCCCTGTGATGCCCCTCTGCTGTGCCTTCCTGCCTTAAAGCCAGCCAACCGTGGACTGCAAATGTGAGCCAAAATGAACTGCTCCTCCTTTGAGCTGCAGGGTTCTGTGTCCCAGAAATGAGGAAAGTGACTAAGACAGGGGAGCTGTGTTAGACGATGTCCCACAGTTAAGACGAAATACCTGAGAAAATCAATCTAAAAGAAGGAAGGTTTAGTTTGGCTCATGGTTTCAGAGATTTCAGTCAATGGTGTGTTGGGATCCATTATTGTGGGGCTTGTGGTGAAGTTGGACATCATGGTGGGAGCATGTGGTGGAGAAAAGCTGCTCCCCTCATAGAGGCTGATGAGCACAAAGACAGAGGAAGAGACCAGCATTCCAATACCCACTTTAAGGCCATGCCCCAAAGACCTACTTTCTCCCACTAGGCTCCACCTCCCTCCCAGTAACAACGCAGGCTGGGGACCAAGCCTTCAGCAGATGAGTTTTTGGAGGAAATTTAAGATCAAAGCCATAAAAAACACCTATTCACTGAAGATGTGAGTTTGCACTCTTTCTTGCACTTTCCTTCTAGCAACTGTGGCCTGAGCATCTTAATGGTTAAAAGGGAAAAGCAGTTGTTTAATTAGTTCCTATTAGAAAGCCCAGGGCTAATGGGAGCCGAGGGACATTTAGTGAAAATTCTGCATGTGCTAGATGATGCTTTCTTGCCAAATAGCTGTCCCCTCCCACCCATATAAAGGCACTGTCTGTTCGGCTTATGTAGGTAGCTAATTGCCACAGTGATTGAGGTGCTAGACAGACCTGTCACTTCTAAGAAGGGAAGTATAGTGGGCTTGAGGGAGTATCAGCAGGTGTTTGCAATAGAAAGTTCTGGGGTTGAATCTAAAATATGCAGCAGAGAAAGGAATAATCTCTAGAAAACAAAGTCTCATATTCAGTAAATGACAACACATTAAATGCTCTGACCCTTTGCTGGGTGACGTGTCACCCTAGTTGGGGCTGAGAAAACCAGGGATTGGTAGGATTAGGACACACATGCCTGTCTTCATTCAGCAAGGCCTTTCTTGTCATGGATTTTATCTCATGGTGGTTGTTGTTAAGCAAGTAATACTCTTCCATAATCCTTTACTCTTTCCCCATTCTGTAACTCATGGGCAACCTCAGATCTTTTGCCTTAGATTTTCCATGGCCTTGGATTTTTCTGCATCTGTCATAAATCCAGTTTCTCTGGCCATATTACATATTTCTCAAAGACAGAGACTTTCTTTCTAGTTTATTGCCTTACCATCTAACCTAAATGATTCCGGTTGATTGACTCAAAAGACTATTTGGACAAGCTACACAATTTCTGAAGCTTAGTACAAATTAAAAGTGTGGGGTCCCTTCCTCAAAGAAGTAAAAAAATAAAATAAATAAAGACACTAAAATATAAAGTTTATTCTTCTCTTTTGCATTTTTCTTTTGAGTTGACATGGTATGGTTTTGTTTGCTTGCTTTTTAAGGTCACTATAAGAAGAAAAATTAAAATTTTATATTGCTTTTTTTTTCTGTTCATCTTTGTATTATGTAACACCAGTTTAAAATGCAAATATGGGAGCATTTGCTTCAAATCTGGAATAATGGAGCTGGCACATTCCCTGTTTTGTAGCTAATAGATGAATATGAATTTCTTTCTCGCCAGAACTGGAAATGCTGCACTTAACTGTTTCTACTTCACTTTGTGATGTGGACACATTCTACCAACACCCTCTGCCTTCGACATACTGATGGGAAAGGAAACACTGCTTTTCTCTTTCCTTCTTGCTCATTCTTCTCCACTTATGTGGCTGGCTGATACAGGGATGCGACACATGAGGAAGGGCACTGCAGGGCTCCTGGGTTGTTCCTGGTGTCACTTCTCGCACTTGAAGCAAGTCCTAGTTCGAAGGGAGCACTGGTGTTTGGGGGCAGCAGTGTCTCTACTGCTCAGCCATCAGTATAATGTGCTTCCAACTTACAGGCACCTCCAGTCTCCCTGGACTTATCTCCACCATGGACTGTGTAGTCAAAAGATTGTCAACATTGATTATCGATTATTCTAGAAAATGTTGGGGTCCTCCTTCCTGTCTCATTGCTCTGCACCATTTATCTGTAGCTCACCTATGTTGTTAGGGAGGGTGCATGTGTGCACCTGTGTGTGTGTGTGTGTGTGTGTGTGTGCGCAGGAAATGTTAACTCACATAGCATCCTGGGCAAACCAGCTTAGGAAGGTGACTCTTGCAAAGGCAGGATGTGAGGTAGATGATCTTGGCTTCTCTTGGGTTGGCACCATGCTCAGATGCTTGCAGGGACTGAGACCTGACTCCTGAAAACCCTCTGGGGAGTCCACCGGGCGCTGACCGTGAGCTCATGACAAATTACTTTTGGAAGGGTATACAAATTGCACAAATATTTCACCCTGTTCTTCCTGAAGATGTACAATTTTCATAAAAATAGCTACTCAGCATAACACAAGTCCAGAAGCTAATGGCAGAAACGAGGTCCATTCATATCCATGTTGTCTGGCTCCCACTTCTCCTACCCAGTTGTGAAGCCTGATGGCTCCTGCCCTGCCTGCCTTTCCCAGCTGGGCTCCAGAACAGAGCCGGGACCCAGACACAGCTCAGCTCCAAGGCTGGACCACTGTCCACTGGCTACAGACATGTGACACGTGGCCTGAGGCATGGCCACTGAGTGCTCAATCCCACTGAGAGCTGATGTCGCTCCACAGGACACATCCACAGAGGTGTCTCTCCAGCAGTTCCAAGGCAGATGGGGAAAGAATGGGCACTTGGGGCCGAGGGTTAGAGGGTTCTATCACTGCCACGCCTGGCCCAAGGTGTCAGGCAGGCTGGATGTGGCACTGCCCATACCCAAGGCTTACCAGCCAAGCATCAAATGGCACCTTCTCCTTCTGTTTACACCTCTTTCTTTTGTGACGATCAAACCTGGCACCGGAAGGCAGATGAGGCAAGAGCAGGTGACTCAACCCGGGCCCTCGTTTCCCTGCCTGACCTCTCCCCACACCTTAACCTGCTCTTCCTAGGCTCTCATCTGCAGAGTGCCTTCTCTCCTTCTTCTCCAAGCAAACGAAGCCCTCATTAGCCACCACCTAAATTATGACTGGAGAAATTTAGAGCAACGGGGACCCCTGAATGCCATCTTGCTGGGCCCATCCCCTCACTTGTCACAGCATAAATGTGCATTTGCTTCTGTCTCACAGCCCACAGCAAGCTGGTCCACACTGGGAGTGACAGCCACATCCTATTTCTCAGGGTATTCCTGGGCCCCGGTGACCACCTCCAGCCATGCCCCACTTTCCAACAGCAAGTGCAGCTTGAACTCATCAATGGACGAATCCTGGTGAGTACAGGGTCCCACGATCCAGTCACTTCACACAAGTGAGAATGTGGAAGGACATTCAAAATCTAAACCAAAACGGAGAGAGGGAAGGAAGAAAGAAGTCAGGGAGGAGGAAGGCAAGAAGGAAAAAGAAGAAAGAAGGAGGGAGAGAACTCACAGCATCTTCACTGCACTCTCAGGAGCCAGGATTTGGACTCTGTTTTACAGAAAAGAAAACTGAGCTCCAAAGAAATTAAGTAATTTGCCCAAGATTTTCACCATGTAAGCTCAGTGAGTGCCCAAATCAATACTGAAACATGCGCTTATCTGATCTTCAGATCCAGGCCTTAGCTACCTCCTGCAGGTTTTCTTCCAGGGGACTGAATTCAGGCCATACAAATCAAATGTGTGCATTGACATTACCAGGGGGCCAGGCGTGAGACTCAGAGGGAACAAGGACTCAGGCAGTTCCTTCTGTGGACAGACAGTGGTCAGCAAGAGGATGTGTGATCCCTGACAACACAGTGGAGAGACTGAAGGGGAAATACAATCCCAGTTTCCCTTAAGTAAGAGCATTTTATTGGAAATAGTGAAAAGAAACAAGAACACAGGCAAGGATTGTGGAGCGATCGTCTTCGTCTGTTTTCTGCTGCTCTAATCAGAAGACCACAGGCTGGATCAATTATAAACAAGAGAAGGTTTTTGGCTCAGGGTCTGGAGGATGAGAAGTCTGAGGTCACGAGGCCACGTGTGGTGAGGGCTTTCCTGCTGCATTACAACACAACAGAAGGTACCATGTGGCAAGAGAGAACAGAAGGGGCCAAACTCCCCGCTTATAACTAACCCACTCCCATGAGAAAGGAGGAGCCATTCAACAGGCAGAGCACCGTGACCTACTCACCTTGCCAAGGTCCCGCCCTTACCTAACACTGTTACACGGCAACCTGACCATTGTTACCAAGGCAATCAAATTTCAACATGTGTTCGCGGTGCAGCATTCAATCACAGCAGTGATAAAACGAGCGTAAATCCAAATAATGTTATTCTCAAGTGTTCAAAAAAGCTAGCAACATGACTCTCATTCAAATATAGAATGAACAAGTGTCAAAGATCTTATTCAACCTGTCCATGAGGAAATCAGTAAGATGATGAAATGGATCCAAGGGCACTTGACAAAGAAAGGTTATATTGTTCATCCAGAAAAGGTTTTTAAAAACAGAATGTAGGAAACAACCCTGAGATTCCACCTCACTCAGAAAGAATGGCTATTATCAATAAATCAGCCAATAACAAATGCTGGAAGGGATGTGGAGAAAAAGGAACACTTCTCCACTGTTGGTGGGAGTGTAGACTGGTGCAACCGCTATGGAAATCAGTGTGGAGATTCCTCAGGGAACTAGGACTAGAGATTCCATTTGACCCAGCTGTTCCCCTTTTTGGTATCTTCCCAAAAGAATTAAAAGCATCATACCGCAGCGATATATGCACACCCATGTTTATAGCAGCACAGTTTGTAATAGCTAAATCTTGGAAACAGCCCAAATGCCCATCAACAGCAGAATGGATAAAGAAAATGTGGGGTTTTTTTTATACAATGGAGTACTACTCTGCCATAAAGAATGATAAGCTTGAGATATTTCTAGGTAAATGGATGCATCTTGAGACCATACTCTTAAGTGAAGTAAATCGGACACACATGTTTAAATACCACATTGTTTCTCTGGTGTGAGACACTGAAAATGTAAATAAAGACTAAAATATTCTATTGGGAAAGGGAAGGAAATGTCCAAATGGGAAAGGGAACAAGGGAGGGGGAAAGGAACAGAGGGACAAGAGAAATAAGAAATGGAAGGAAAAAATGGAAACAAAGCTTTTGTAGATAGGGAGAGAGGAGGGGGTGAGGGGAGGGGAATGGAAAAAAAGAAGCAACAAGATATATCATGTACAGGTACAAATCCCCTATGATGAATGTTATCACCATGTACATCTAAAATGTACCATTAAAATAAAATTTAAAAAAAACCAGAGTGTAGGACTGAGGGTGTAGCTCAGAGCTAGCAGGTGCGAGGGCCCTGGGTTCAATCCCAGCACTGAAGCAAACAGTTAAAAGAGGGTTTCTGCTTAGGTTCCAGAGCTGGCTCTTGGGCCGAGGGCACAAAGACCTCACCCCGTCCTGGCAAAGTTCAAATGCTTTATCATCTCTGCTGGGTGGAAATCTTCAAGTTCACATGCAAATTCTTAGCAAGTATCAGCAGGATGGTCAAACATGGGTTCGTTCCCTCAGTGACCGCTTACTACTCCAGCATGACATGGGAAGTACCCGGTGGTCACCTCATTGTTTTACTGTCAAATTTTCAGTAATTTTTCTTAACTTGTGATAAATTGACCTTTCACCTTTACTTCTCACCCTCTTTTGGCAGATCCCCGTGCTCAGTCACTCTAAGTGTTGGCGTAAGCAGGTTGTGGCATGGACTCCTTGGGCAAGATAAGCAGCAAGCAGCACCATTTTTGGTCTCCACTCCAC
>PVJO010029996.1:0-16088 GCA_004026905.1 Hystrix cristata
AAGTGCGGGCGGGGTTCTGATTTCACGGTGCGCTTCAGCTACTAGAGAGCTTACTCAGGTTGCAGAGATTGCATAAGCACTGCTAATCTACCTGGGAGGGATGCAATGCCCGCCTAAAAGTCATAAAAGACCTTCAGGCTGGGGATGGAGCTCAGTGGAGAGCACCAGAGCGTCTGCTGGGTGCACACCAGGCCAGGGATTGAGCTCAGCAACACAGAGACAAAGCCTCACCTCCAAGGCAGGAAACAGCACAGGCTGGGTCCCCCATCCCCGCCCTCCCCTTCTCTTTCTCTAACTCAAACATGCCCCCAAGTGGACACAATACATTACTACAGATAAAGCACACTTCTTACCACTCCATTAACGGAAAGCAGTTGATCTCCCCGTTTGAGGCCTCCATGTCTGTCAGCGATCCCGCCTGGAATTATTCGGGATATGTAGATCGGAGAGTTCTGTTCCTTGCCCCCCATGATATTGAAGCCCAGGCCCTCTTCTGTCTTCGGCAGCTCCACGACTCGAGGGTGAGAATGCCCTTCGCTGGCTGCAAACGCAGCCACAGTGGCCTGAAAGAAAGCACCACGTACTCAGCCTTAATGCCTCTGTATACTTATTTATTTTTGCCTCTGTTTATGTTAGTTCTTTTGTCTTTTTTAAAAATATTTTTTCCATTTCAGGAAAAGTCTCACAAACTATTTCTACACGTTTACGTATTTGTATTAACACCAAACAGGACGCACGCCAAGCCCAAGGTCTAAGTCATCTACCGCTGGAGGAAGCGTGTGAACTTGCAGCCCTGCCCTGGAGCGGCGGCTCGTGGCCAGCCTCACACCACACTGCGGAGGCAGCGGGGACCGGGCAGTAGGTGGGGAGCACCCGCCCTACCGTTTACCCCGCCTGCGGTCTGAGGCCAGTAAGTCAACCCTGATGCTTCCACATCAATCACAAAATGAGTGACAGTCTACTCAGACAACACCCACAACGGAAACCTGACACTTTTGAGAACATAGCATCAGGTGAGGACACTTTCAACGGCTTGGCTACATTGCTTGAGGAAATACATAAAGCCAGTAAAAATGTCCTGTTTTGCAGTACTCAAGAAATGTAGTTCGGTCTGAAAGATACCATGTAGTACTTGGCAAAATATGTTTGTTAGGCACCTAGTAATTGCATATTTCAGATCCCTTGTTTATGAAGTACTCTCGCTTTTGGAGAACGGAAAGCTTTACCTTTGCGGTCGCATTAGCTCTTACTTCGGGGCTGCTACTGATGTCCACCGTCTCATAGACGTGCTCGTACACCTCTCTCACGGCGTTGCAGAACTCGCTCTGGAGGACCCTCTGCAGCGCCTGCAGCTTCTGGGGCGGCACCTCCCCGCTCCGCTGCAGCTTCTCCAGCAGCTCAATCGCTCTGCAGATATCTAGACGACAAACACCCGGGACTAACAAAATGTACCAAACAAGGGGAGTGTCTGCACGCATGTGCACGCCTAGAGAAGGGGAGTATAAAATCAGAGCATGCTGAATTTTATAGCTTAGAAAAAACACTGATATTAAGAAGTACTACAGGCTTTGCAAAACAGTCTGAGCCACAAGCACACTGACTCTGGGACACCAACTGTCATGGGGAAGGGCCATGGCTACGGGTGACAGACACAGGGACATGGACGGCACTTGTCCAGAAAAGCTAGCAGCATTCTTTTTTTTTTTTTTTTTTTTGGTGCTGGGGATTGAACTCAGGGCCTTGTGCTTGCTTGTAAGCTAACAGTATTCTAAGCAACTCTTAGTCAATAAAAATTTACCTAATTAACTTATAGGAGCCAGATTCCCGAATCCTGCAAGAGACCGTGTGCGAAGCCGATCACTGTTTACTTCCTATGCAGGTAGGACTGTTCAGCACCAAATGCAGTTAGTGGCCAGGACATATTTAAAATAACGGTACAAATGGATGAAATTAGCTGGTCTGTTTTTAGCTTAGAATCATTAACACAGTGTTTTAATTCAGACAAGCTCAACTAAATACATGTTTACAAATTAGAAAGTGAAAGCAATCCACTTTGTCCATCTGGTCTCATCTTCGCCTCCCAGTGTCTGTTTCTCCCACTATGGAAGGGTAACAACCACCTTCCTCAGAGACGCCCTTGGTGACTGAAACAAATGACACACAGGAAGGGGCAGCAAGAGTCAACGTTGGGCTACATGGGCACCAATTAACCCTGAACAAGTATACGGGGTCGTACACACTTATGCCAATACATGAAGCACGGCAGACAACTGTCACTGGGGAGTGTGAGGGTGTTTCTAGGAATCAAGGACCACAGGAGGTTCAAGGTCACGTTACAATACTATTCATGAGCACCTCAGTCGTGATTTTTTACAACTGTATTTGTACCACAAGATGCTAAGTACACCTACTATTCTATTCTTTGATTTCTTTTGACTTATGTGGAAGATGTTCCTACATATTAGAATGAAACAGCAAAGAAGCATGCAGTTTTTTCAATTTCAGGTACTAGGGCTTAAACTGATAATTATCAATTGTGACGGAAACAGACCTTCTCCATTCTGATTTCCCTGAGTACAATGGCTGCCGAGTGGGAATACTGGCTCATCAATTATTTTGATTTATAAAGTCACAAAATAAAAGCATATAAAAATAATCAATAGGACCAGGGGACTTGGGTGTAGCTTAGCACTTGCCCAGCACGTGAGAGGCCCTGGATTTGATCTCCAGCATCTTAAAAAAAAAAAAAAAAAAATCAATTAACAAAAGATTGAAAAAAGTAAAATACTCTTTAGAAGTCTAAACTATGCTTAATATGCACTCAAATTGTGTTCCAATGCATTATACTTTGATGGTGTAAGACCCTGTCCATATGCACTTTTCTGTACAGGAGGACTGCTAGGAATATTTAACCAAAAGAGTCTGTGAGAATTTTGAGTAAGAGTCAGACTTGACGTAATCTGACTTTCTTATGCTACTAAATAGCCACCACTAGTAACGCATGCCTACCAGGGTGCTGAGCACTCTCTAGAGAAGCAAAGAACTCTGTAATGGCAAAACACAAAGCTATGACTATCAAAACTATGCCAGAGGGTGAAGTTCTACATTCTGTGCTCCATTTAAAACTACAAAAGACTGCCAACCCGTCAGAATCCTGCAGCTCTGGTTTCAAAGGAAAAAACACCTACTCCTGTTCACACCAAGAGATCTATTCCTATCCACAAAGCTCGCTGCCACTGCACTCAGGAGGAAGATGTCACACTCTTAAACCTAACTTAGCACGTCTTCCCAAGTAGCTTCTCTTCTGCCATAAAGTGACATTTTCATCAATGGCCTGGTGGGCTGGAGAGAAAAAAACCCCATTTATAAAAAAGGCCTCCAAATGGTGAACACCATAAGGAGCATGCTAACAATCCTAAGTGCACATTTGTCTGTGCAAATACGAGAAGAGAGGTTTTCTGTGTACAATAATTCTAGCAATGTATTTCCTTCTTAAAAATATTAATATTCGGACTGTAATCGCACATGTTAATATGTGCAAAATACCTTCAATCTCTGTGGTAAGCTTTGCTTATCAATAGCGCTGAAAATGTTTACTTGGTACCTGCTGACTATTATCAATGACTTTAATGCCGGTGTCAAAAGCCTGCTGGAACTGTCTGAAATAAAGGCTCTGAGGGTGACAGAGGGGACCCTGGGAAGGGCACGTCCAGGTATTTTCACAGGCTTCTGGCTGTCTGCACAGGTTTCACGTTCCCGGACCACCTGGCTCCAAGAAGCAATCAACAACCACCGCCTGCAAGTGCAGGGCCCGCGTCGTACAGTGTGCCGCCGCCCCCCGCTCCAGCACGGGTCGCGGGTGTGGAGCGCCCTCGCATTCTCGGCCCTGAGGGGAGCGGCCTCCGGAAGAGTCCGGCACCCGGGGCTCCCCGAGATCCGGCGGGGTGACGGCGGGACTACGGTGCTGGGCCCTTCGCGGGTGCCCGGGCGCAGGTCGCCCGCCGCCGCCTCCCCGGCGGTCCCCGCGGGGCCCGGCAGGCGAGCGCCCTCCGCGGCGCGAGGACGGGCAGGCCGCCTCGCCTCTCCTCCTCCCGCCGGCGGCCGGCCCTCTCCGCGCCGGTCCCGGCCCGGCCGCACTCACCCCGCTCCAGCCGCACAGGCTCCCCCAGCGCCGCCATCTTCTCCCTCCGCGACTGAGGCCGCCGGAAATGACGACAGAGCGGCCGCGGCGGCGGCGGGGTGGGGCCTGGCAGCGGCCGGAAGTGCACGACTGCAGTATCGCGAGAGGTGGGGCGGGGCGCGCTGGTCCGCCGGGGTCAGATTCCGGTTCCGGTTCTGGCTCCGGGGGTTGGATAGGAAGTTTCCGTGGGCTCCTGCTCAGCGGCCGGCACTGTGTGCCTGATGCCGCCGCATGGACTCTGGCTCACTGCGCAAGGCTTGACCCTTGCCAGCTTTATGACCCTGTACTCCTTACTGAACCTCCCTTGGCCTCTGTACCCCTATCTACCCCAGTACCCGTCTTGGAGGTCCTTTAAATTATTATTATTTTTCAGGTAGTAGGGATTGAACTCAGGCCCTTCACACTGAGCTACATCCCCAGCCCTTGTTTATTTTTAAAAATCTGAGACAGGGTTTCCCCAAGTTGTCTCAGCAGAGTTCAAACTTGTAATCCCCACCCACCCAATCTACTAGAGTGAGTTAAGTGTGTGAATGACATATTGTAAATACTCTTTAGGTCTCTTGCTCACACACCTGGAGTAGGTGTGGAAAGTACAAAGAGCACGAAACAATAGATGAGGGAGTGAAGAAAGCACTTTGGTGCGTCACAAACGTTTAGCGCTCAGACTTGTGGTCCTCCTGCCTCAGCCTTGCAGAATACTGGGATTACAGTTGTGTACCACCAACTCATGCTAAAATGGAGGTTGAACTAGGGATTGAACCCAGGGGCAGTCTACCACTGAGCAACACCCCAGCCCTTTCTATTTGGAGACAGGGGCTTGTTCTGGAGGGACTTGAACTTGAGATCTTCCTGCCTTAGCCTCCCTCAGTCCTGGGATAAAATGCCCTTTTAAATCTCTCACTCTGCAAATGTTAGGCATACTCAGCTGAATTCATTTTCCAGGCCTCTGATGAAAGCCTTTGCTTTCTCCACATGGTCTCCCTTTATCCTCTGGTTGTTCAGATGCCCTGCAATAGCACACAAGACATTCTTATCATTTGTTCTGCTGCAACTATGTTCAGTAAATGCTTATCTGCCAAGTGTTTTGCTGGAAATACCAAGTGGAGCAAAATGAGTGAAGACATTGCCCTTATTCAAATATTTCCCTTCCTGGTTCTCTTGCTCCTCTCTTTGGGTGACTAGTGGAGCTGTGTACATGTATATTCACCCATGTGACATTGACTCCCAGATCATTTTTGCTTTTTTTTTTTAAAGCTTTTCTTTGTATTTTCCTGTGTATAGTACCTGTTTAGGTACCTTTATGTTCACTAATTAGTTTTTTCAATATTCAATAGTCTCTTATTCCCAGTCAGTTCATTTCAGACTTTGGGATTTTATCTCTAGTAGTTTGATTTAGGGGTATGTGTATGTGTGTGTGTGTGTGTGTGTGTGTGTGTGCACGCGTGCACGTGTAGCTTACATTGTCCATATCTCAACATCCACAGTCTTTCCTATAGCTACTTAAACGTACAGAATAAAATGTAGTAATTTTAATGTCCTTGTGTACTAGGTCTTTCATTTATGCTATTTCTGACTTTTTTTCTATTGTTTGATTTCCCCTTCATTATGGCTCACATTTCCTGCTTCTTGCATAGAATCCCAGCCATTTTGAAATTTACTCACTCACAAATAACTTTGTCACTTTGAGGCTTGGTTTTATTCTTTGTTAGCTAGCACCAATCCAACCTTTTGTGTAGGACTAAATGAATCCTAGTACTATGGTAGTACAATACTCTTTTGAATTCTTTACTCATGCAAACTATCTGGCTTTTCCACTTAGGTATGAATAGGAATTATTCTTATGAACTAAGATTATGGATTGTTTATTTCCCTCCTTTTGAATAGCTTTTTTCATGTCTTTTCTGGTTACTTAACACATAATCATGCAATTTCAGCGCTTCAGGAATAAATAGAAAATCCTAAAGATTTCCAGAGAGAATGAAAAGGCACATTCTGAGGGCTGGGGATCAGAACTCAATGCGCTTTCTCAACAGCACTAGAATCTAGGACACAGCTATTACATATGTAGGAAAAATGATTTCCAGAGTGGACTTTTATATCCAACTGTATTAGCTTCCTAGGGCTGCTGTAACAATCTCGCTTTAAAAAAAAATACCAGGTATTGTCTCTCATTTCTAAAAGATATAAATCAGAAATCAAGGCATGAAGTCCTCTCTAAATTTGTAGGGGAATTCTTCCTAGTTACCTCCTGGTTGTCTTCGTGCTCCTTTACTTGCCGCTATATTACTACAATCTTTGCTTTGCCTCATGGCCTTCTTCCTAGATATCTATTTTCACCTGCACATCTTACTGTAAGGACGTCAGTCAGTTGTCCTAGGGGTCCACCCTACTCCAGTATGACCTCATTTCCACTAATTACATTAGCGATGGCCCTATTTCCAAATAAGCTCACATTCTGAGGCACAGGGGCTTAAGATTTCAACATAAAGGACACAATTCAACACATAACACTAACCTAAATATCAATCAGAAGTAAAGGTATAATAAAAATGTTTTAAACTGGAGATACAGCTTAGTGTTAGAGCATTTTCTAACATGTATGAAGCCCTGGTTTTGATCCCCTGTACCACAAAAGAAAAAAATCCACAGCATAATATATATAAGTTCCAAAAACCTTTGACTTTTCATATATACTTTTCCAAGAGTTACTAGAAAATGTGCTCCATCAAAATTAGGAAGTTAGCTGAAAAAGAGGTGGCTATGTAGCCCAGGAAGCAGAGAATCCAGCATAGACAATCCGACATAGATGATTTCAGAATGATTGTTGTATTAGACTTCTCTACACAAATTTAACCAAGACAGTTGAGAATGTACGCACACAGATTCTTACATGGGACTAGACTAGCTTGGGGGATTATGGAGGCTGAGAAGTCTGTTAATATATATCTGCAAGCTGGGAGCCCAGGAAAGGTGGTAGGGTAGCTCCAGGGCAAACGCGAAGGCCTGAGGACCAGGGGATCCAGAAGCGTAAGTCCCAGGTCAAGTCCAAAGGCTTGAGAACCAGGAGCACTGATGTCCAAGGGCAGAAGATGGATGCCCCAGCTTCAGCAGGAAGAACAAACTCCATTTTCTCTGCTTTTGCTCCTCAGGCCCTCGATGGTGGGTCAAATGGTGCCTGCCCAATCTTCTTCACTCAGTTTGCTGATTCAGGTGACACCATTATGGATGCACTTGGAAACAATGTTTTACTAGCTGAGCATCCCTTAGCCCAGTCAAGGTGACCTTTAAAACCTACCGCCGCAGGAGTTGGGGATTTAGCTCAGTGGTGGAGCACCTGTCTAGCAAGGCCGAAGTCCTGAGTTCGATCCCCAGCATCCAAAAAAGAAAACAAACAAACATAAAAACAAGAAGCCCTAATCCCCAAAACAGTCGCGAGAAGCCAGAGACAACAGCCGTGTCACCGACCTGCGGAGAAACTCACGCACACTACACAGGATGGGCGCCGCCAGGGAGAAAATGAGAAGTGCCGTTCATTGTGAGATGGCAATTTGATGACACATGAATACTTCTTAGTGGAAAGTTCAGAAATAGGCAAGTAGAGCACTGAGCAAATGGAGGGAAACAAAGCAATCAGTAGAAAAACCAGAAAATTCTGCAAGAAAAACAAATATAGGATATAAATGGATCCTCCGCATATAGTGTAATTGGGTTTTCTTGACTACAAACCAAATAACGCTTGTAATGCTGACTTTAAAAAAAGATATAGTTAACTGAAATGAAGATTAGATAATAAATAGCAATCAGAATAGTAAATAAAATAGTATTTATTGTACCTTATTTTGGAATCTTTCACTTGTATTAGCCTTATGCTATCAATTAGAAATCTTTGTTCTTGGTTATGGGTTTTACTAAAAAAGTGTAAGAGAACTTGACTGTAAATGCAATCCGAATATTTGAAAAGCACAGATGAGTTCAAAGGGTTTAGTGTAAGGTAATTTTCACTCGTTAGATTTGTGAATCTGCAGGATTTAGTGTCTGAGTCTCACTGAGCTGTGGTCACACCGTGCTAGGGGCTTTGCCCTGGATCAGATGCCCAGCCCTGGGCCGGTCAGCCCCACCTAGGAAAGTGGGGTGACGGTTAACCCGGGAGTTGGACAGGGCTCCTCCTCTTCCTTCCTCCTCCTCCTATCTCCCCCCATCTCTCTGGTGCTGGGGATTGAACTCAGTTCACACTAAGCATAGCAGAATCTACATTTTCACATCCGCCAGTGATTCTGACACATCTGCTTTGGGGCTCCTGAAGATTATTTTTATGGCCTTTTCCATCTAAAATCCTGTTTCTTCACCAAGTTACACGGCAATCTACTGAATTATTTTCCATTATAAAAGGATACAGTGCTTTTGAGCCGCTTGTAATCCCAGCAGTTGGGTGCTGAGATGGGAGGATGATGTGTTGGAGGCCAAATTGGGCTACAGAGTGGAACTTCGGCCAGGCGTGGTGGCACACCTTTAATCCCAGCACTCAGGAGGCTGAGGCAGGAGGATTATTGTGAGTTTGAGGCCAGCCTGGGCTACACAGAGAGACCTTGCTTCAAACAAACACACAAACAGAATGGAACTCTGTCTCAAAAACAAAACAAAACGAAAAATAAAAACACAGGTGCTCTTGAAGGGAAACTGTCCTAGTTGATTTTAAAATTAATTTTAAAATAATTTGAGGCATGAGTAAGGAACAGAACAATTTTAGAAAATGCTTCCAAGAGGGGTAAATGTGATTCAGGTTGGGGCTGGGGATTTAGCTCATTGATTAGAGTGCTTGCCTTGCAAGCACAAGGGCCCGTGTTTGATCCCTGGCACCAAAAACAAAACAAAAAAAAAATGTGATTCAAGTTAATTTACAACCCGTTTGTCCTCAGCATAACAAAATAGATACAATAGTGTTCCTCAGATGTCCCCAAATGTCCTTCTGAAATCGATGACCGCCACTCAATCCAGAGAAGCTGCATGGTGAGAAGCTGATTCCAGTCGGTTGCTCCCAGGAGGCGCCTCTGTGCAGGAACAAGGCCGAGCAGCGTTGTCTCCCGCCTCTGCCGGCTCATTGCCCCCATCAAGCACTGCCCTTCCTGTGGGACAGCCCCTCTCCCCTGGGGCTCATCCTACCACTTCTGGCCCTGAGGACGAGGGGACTTCAACATAGAACAGGAAGTCCAGGCCTAGACAAATCCCAGTGAGGGCTGCATTATGCAAATTTAGTTTCTGTGTAACAAATAAGAATCCTAAGAGGGTGGCCAGGGTCTGAGAGCTTTCTCAACACAAGACGCTGCAAACACAATGCATAAGACAGCATCAGTAAAGAGGAACAGGAGGTGGCAGGGTTATTTGTGGGTAGGAGGCTGTCTTGGAAAGCCAGGAAAATGGAGAGCAAACCAGAAAGCAAGATGCTACAAGCAGAATGCTAGTTTACGGCCTGCAGAACCACACACTAATAGGCCTTACTGTATAAAATAGGAAACCGGTATGAAAAACAGACACAGAGCACTGTGGAGTAGAGCACCACTCTTCAGAACAATTAAAGCCTCAATTTTCTTTCTTTTCTAACACTGTTTTTGTGACATTTATACTCCTTGGAAAAATAAAATCTTGGAAAACTTGCCTCCTTTGTTTGATGTGAATGGTACCATCCTATGTAAGATGACCCCCATTTTGCAATGAATGAAACAAAATACAAGAGTACTCGGTCTGATTGGGGAAGGATGATGATATGGGGAAATCTCTTCGTGGACAGCTTTGGAAGGGATATTGCATCCCAGATCTCAGATGCGACCCCAAACCCCACCTCAGCATCCTGGAAGGAAGCCTTGCTTCTCCCAGCTGGGATGAGTTTCAGATCACACCAAGGTGGGAGAGCTGACTCTTTTTGTGTTGGTCGTTCCTCTGTAGTACATGGAAAGGCACAGATTGATGTGTTTTTCTGGCATCTTCCTGACGCACCCTTGCCCTAAATAAGTCTGTTTGCCAGGATCTTGTTGCTTAAATTAGCCACCTCACACTCTGGTCCTGCCAATGCAGGCGATTGTGCCAATGTTCCAGCATCCACTGGGCACATGCGCTATGGCCTTTTCTTTGGCTTTTCATGAGTACCTGGGGCCACCATCCTTCCTTCACAGAGCAAGGTCTGGCTTGTGTGTCCCCGAGGAAGACTGGGGACCGGTCGAGCCCACTGTAGGTCTTTCCTTCACAGTGTGTTTCCAGCCCCTCAATAATTGTTCGCTTTCTATGCACACACTTGCAGATTGGCAGAGCCACCTGCCAGAGATGAGAACCTTTTAAATTGTTGTCAAACGTCACAAAATATGTTCCGTGATTAATTTTGTGGGCATAGATTGGTTTTTGCGCAGAGTCCAAAATTTGGGATATGTCACAGTGACTAAATGGCAGCGGCATGCTGAATGAATTTGGAATTTGTTTTGTCAAGTGTGGGAACAGGCGCACAGATGGGCTTCGATCCAGGGGTGTTGCTTGGAATTCTCATTATAGCGATGATGTCACTCATCACGTGGCGCTGGTGAGGCTTCTGCCAAGTTCTGGAGAATCAAGGCAGCCAGAAAGTACACAGACCCAGGGGAAGAGAGGGTTTGGAGGGCGCAGGAAGAGGCTTGAAGGACAAGCGTCACTTCAGGGCTGTCGAAAATACGCACCGCGGAAGCAAGTAGAGAAGGAATCTTGTGCCTTCACAGGCGACCATAAAACCCAGGATGTTGCCTCTTCTCAGAGAACATAAAGGAAAACAAACATGTCCTTGGTTTTTTGATCGGGTTGCAAAAGAAATCTTTGAGCCACAAGAGTCTTTTCCCAGTAGCCGAGCAAACCCAAACCAAACCGTGCTGGGGTGTGGAAAACACCAAGGAGCAGAACCACTCCTCACCACAGCAGAGCGGCAGAGCATCCTGCTCTTCAAAGGTCTGTGGAAATGAACCCCCGACACAGCTAAGGCAGCGCACGGGGGAACTTAAGACCAGCAATGATAATGTTACAAAGGAACTTCTCCAGCCAGCGATGGAACTCCCTATTTTAGGATACGTCAAAAAGAAGAACGACCCAAACCTAAGGAAAGAAACAACAGGTAGAACAGAAATAAAATAAGGTATTGACAAAATAGAATAAAAATAAAAGCAATTCAGGGGATCCATGCTTAAATTCTTGAAAAAGCAACCAAATGACAATTCTTTAGCTAGTTGACCAGGGGAAAAAAATAAGAGAGAGAGAGATTTACTAAAATCAGGAATGAAAGAGATACAGGAATAAAAAGGATAATAAGAGAGTACTCTGAAAGTCAATCCCCCCACATATATGTGTGTGTGTATGTAATGACACATGTACCATCGAAATTATCTAATTGTTGACATACATAATTGTATATACATCTTACCAGGGGCTCACCATGTAAATTTTGATTCAGAAACTCACTTATAGCATGAACATTTGTATTTTCTAAAAACTATGACATTTTTTGTGACATGCACTCTTCCCTGAGAATACTACTCTAGGACCCAGGAGACATGAAAAAGTATCGCTGAATAACAATCAAACATTTACACACCAATTAGGATCCAGTGTGCCTGCATACAAACACGGAAGTCCCAAACGGTAGTTCCCTGGGGGTGAGAAAGAGAACTTCAGAGGTAGGGAGCTGAGCGTGGGAGTGACCACACTTCCAGGCAGGCTCCGGTTTCTGTCACAGGACATGGCTGCTGTCGTTGAGTCCCTGCACGTACTGCATTGTCTGCAGTGGGGACCGGCCATCACAGCTGAGCTGCAAGCCAGCTGTTATGGTTTGTGCCTAGACTCCCCCCAAAGCCTCACGTGGTCACATGTGGGGTGCCGTCAGAGGTGGCTGGATCTAGAGTGTGTGATTACTGCAAATGAGTCACTGATTGGTTTGGCATAATTCTTCTGGGATCAAAGATGTGATGCTAGGATTAAGGTGCTGGGATTAAGGGCGGGAGAGCTACCCACCCAGGTAGCCTGGATAAAATATAAGGGACAGAAAGAGGCTTGCCTATTCCACTTTGTGCTTCTCTTGCTTGCCTTGCTGCCTCCTGCCTGTCTGCCGATTGTGGACTGAAACTTCTACAAACTGTGAGCCAAATAAACCTTTTTTCCCTTAACTTTGGGCATTGAATATCTTGTCTCAGCAACCAGAGAAAAGTAACTAAGACAGCAGCAAAACAGAACAAGGAATCGCAGAAGGGTAAAATTGCCCTTCCTTTTAAATCAGCGTCTTTTGCACACCCTTTTCAGACATTCCACACAGTGTTTTGACCTTTAGGTCCTTCGCCAGAATGTTGTTCTGTGCCTCCATCCCCAAAGGAGCTAGGACATCCAGTATTTTATTTGCTTATTTTTATTTTGTTTTTTGGTCCTGGAATTGAACCCAGGGCCTTGCACGTGCCAGGAAAGCACTGTAGTGCTGAGCTGTACCTTTAGCACCCCCCCAAAATCTTTTATTTCGAATGGCAAAGGGCCCAGCTGTGAAATCTGAACTTTGCCCCCAGGGTAGGGGGGGGTTACCTATGGGGCTAAGCTCTCAGCTTTGCCCGACCAGGTCATGGCTTTAAATCTTAGCTGTCAGCTACGTCTCGGCCTTCTCTTCCTCCCTTTGGAGTGGGGTGGGAGAAACCCCAGAGTGGTCCTGCCCTCAAGGGACTTTGAAGGAATCTGAGCGAATAAGACCTCCCCAAAAGAATCAATCTGGGCTGCCACCTGCCTGGCAGAGGGACGCGCTGAGGTGCTACTTTATAATTTAAACCTAAAAACGCTCTCAGTCTGCAAACTAACCCAGGTTAAATGGGTCCAGCAGACTCCCATTCATTCTTCAACACTCGCTTCAAATGCTCCACTCTCTGGGTTGCACTTGATACAAGTCATGAATATTGTGTTTATTACCGTGATACAAGTCATGAATATTGTGTTTACTACCGTGTTTCTTTTCCCCAGACAGGGAAGAAATCCCTCAGGCGTAAGGAGGCACTGGGTTCATCTCTGGCAGCCCGGCAGGCAGCAGGGTGTCCAGTATGTCAGCCCTGCATAGTGACCAGTCATCGGTGGAGTGCAGGTTAACGTCACTGGGAGCAGAAAGAGGGGCTGTGGACCTACATAGCTGCCATCTGGCTGTTGCTAAGTCTACATTTTTCTCCTTATTAATTTTACGTTTAAACTTCATCTCTCCTTGCTTAAAAATTTCCTTCAGATAGATAATATGCTATCAGGAAAAAAATACCGGAATGTGACATTGAACTTCAACGAATGGGCTAAAATCATGCTTTAAAATGATTTTTAGAGTACTTCTGTTATTGGATGGGTTCCAATATTGCTGGGTTCTTTCCTTCCTCAAGCAAAGAATTGAATGAGGGGGACAAAAAGTAGTTCCAAAGTTTTATTTAAAAATACAGCAAAAACGAAAAAAGGAAAATTAAGCATAGCAATAAAATTGAGCATAACTACAGAAAGAGTAAAATGAGCACTGGGCCTAAAAGGCACGGTAGGGCTTACCACGAGAAAGGCATGATGGCAGCGGTGCTGGGTTTGCCGTCATCATCTTCCACGGGAGAGAAAAGCAGAGCTCCTTCCTGGTGGCGCGGTAGAGAAGGCCCCTTGCTGTAGAGAAGAAGGCGCACTTGCTTCAGGTGTTGCTACTATTTATCAAACGGAGTTCTCGTGGAAACTCACGAGAACTTCCTGCAGTCCAGGTGAGGGCTTGTGGTTGAAAATCTCGCCTCAGGGTGACATCAGGTGCAGGCCATTCCCCCAGTTCACGTTCCCTTGCCGGCCAGCCTTAGCCACACGCTATTCCTATTTCACTTTCATGTTATGAATTTAACATTGCTGTGCTTATTAAGGTTCCGTTGTAAAATCATTAAGAGTATTTCTGCAGATTTCAATCGCCGATTCATCTTGTTCGTGTTTGGTTAACCTGAAGTGAACCTCCCTATTCTGAACAGCAGGTAAATTTTAATTTTTCTAATCATTAGCAAACACTTATTCTTGGGCTGATTTTGTGGAGTTTGTATTTGTTTTTGTTTTTGAGACAGGATCTTGGTGTGTAGTCCAGGCTGGCCTTGAACTATGTAGTGCAGGGTGACCTTGGACATGCAGGGATCCTCCTGCCTCGGCCTCCTGAGTGCACACTACCACTCTAGGCATTGAGTTTTGTTTTTATAGTTGTTGTGAATGTGAGGAAATCTCTACAGAGGGAAGGCTGGGATAATGAGCCGTGTATGCTGTAAGGGCCTCTTTTCAAAACGTGTTTCCCACTGGGCATAAGGCAACACCTCCGTATCCACACGGTGTTGAACCATGAAGCACAAAGCCACCGGCTTCCGGTGGGGCCTGGTGAGTCTCCTGCATCAGAAACCTATGTGCAGACTGTGAATTGTGTCCTCTGTTTGCCATTTCGCCTCATGTCCTCCTTTGAAACTTAGTGAAAGTCTGCGAAATTGAGGGTTTCAGCTCTTCCAGGGCAAGGGCTGCAGAGGATAATTGAAACCCAGACTTCCGGAATCCTGCTTTCGTGCAGTTGCTCAAAGTGCCGGCTTCCTCTTCCAGCTCCCGAGTTGTGCCAGGGAGACTAGAGCCATTTCCGCTGCATTGAGCTGGGATGGACCCTTGAAGGATGGTGAAATGTGGGCCGTATTTGGGGATGTGGATTTGGGGGAGAGCTTGGCTTTGGGGGTGAGGGAGAAGACTCTGGTTCTCACTGCTGCTGCCCAGCCAAGTTGGCGTCCCCTTGAAAAGGTTTGCAGTGACGTGTGTGACCACCTTCCATAGAGATTTAAACTTCCGACTGGCCCTCAAGCATCCCAGCAACACACTGGTCATCATTCCTAGTGATCTCAGTCTCTACACAGACGATGGTTTTGGCCTCGGGCTCCCTGGGTCCCTTTCTCTCTCCTGCTCTCATTCTGTCCCACACACAGCCACTGATTCCCACGGAATGGACTACTCGCCGCCTCCCACCTTGTCCTTACCAAGGCCCGGCCTCCTCTCCAGCATCCCCTCCAGGATGACCTCCAGGTTCCCAGTCTGCAGCGTCCCTTCCTAGACAACCTCCTCATCATGCCAGCCCGCTGTACCCAACACCCAACTTAGACATTCTTTGACCGGATGACACACTCATTGCACCACCCTCTCCTTGTCCATCTTATCCTACGTGGCCCCTTTCCCTCCTTATCCCTCAGACCCCATGGTCTATCATGAAAGCCACTCACCTCACACACCCCTAACACCCTGAGCCCCACCCACACCTTCCCCTCCTTTGGCTCCAGTCCAGGTCGTTTGTAGCCTTCTTCCTCCTCCACATCTGATTTCCAGATGTTGAACTTCACTGGAGCAAAACTCTGAGTCTTTCTGCCTGGCCTCTCTTCCAACTCCAGAAGCACGAAACTCAAGTGGACCAGCGATTCTAACTCACATCCCCAGCCCATTCATTCTTACTTCAAACACAATTTCAAACCTTCTCTTCTCTCAAACTTGTGGCACTTCCTCTTTCATTCTCAGCTGATAATCTTGATTTCTTTTTCACTGAGGGAGCGGAGACCCTCAGGGGTCCTTGCCAGGCAGCTTCACCAGCCCCACTGGTCTCGGCCCCGCCCCTCTCCCAGTTCCCACTGCCTGCCCCTCCTCTCCTCGGCTGGGCCCAGGACCTCAGCACTTAACCCTAGCGATTCAGGGCAGCTCTCCATCCTGTCAGTTTACAAGGAGTGACCAAAATGTAGGATGAATGTTTAAATTTTAAATAATAATGACAGTAGAAGACACAATGACACTAATCCCCCACAAAATCCGCCCCCTTGACTCAAACCCATGTGTCCCGCCATCCTTGCCACTTTCCACAGCAGGTCTCCCCTCT
>PVJO010029997.1:0-16131 GCA_004026905.1 Hystrix cristata
GGTGCTGAGGTTCTGTGCTGGACATCAGGTCTTGGTGGCACCTCTCAGAATCTACCGGCTTTAAAATCAGCAGCTTCCGTCTCATGTTGGCCGCGCTCCTTTGTTACGTCCCTACTATTAAAATCAGAGAACATTTAGTCCCAGCTGGCGTGTTTGTCCGAATAGTTTTTGTTCCCTTTTCTCATTTCATTCTGACCTTTTAAGGCTTCCCTCTTTTATTCTGTTGTTAGTGTTAATTTCCCTTGGTCTTTCCTACTTCATCCTGCCAGTATTTCTGGGGTGTATTTGCCTGTTTGTTTGGATTCTCTCTCTCCCTCTCTCTCTCTCTCCTCTTCTCTGTCTCTCCCCCCTCTCTCTCCCTCCTTCTCTGTCTCTCTCTCTCTCCCTCTCTCTGTCTCTCTGTCTCTCTCTCTCCTCCTCTCTCTCTCTCTCCCCCCTCCTCTCTCTCTCCTTCTCTGTTTCTCTCCCTCTCTGTCTCTCTTTCTCTCTCTCCCTCTCTCTCTCTCTCTCCCTGTCTCTCTCTCTCTCCCTCTCTGTCTCTCTCTCCTCCTCTCTCTCCTCTCTCTCTCTGCACCACCACCCCACCAGCTCTCCACCCTCATAGCTACTGGAAAGGAAAGCATTTTTTATAGCATTCATTTAAAAGTGCTGGGGGCACTTTATAGAAATCTTGATTGGTCTTAATCCACATTTCAACAGCCAGTATTTTACTTAAGATGCATGTTATTGTTCAGCCCTACCCTCTCTAAAAGAAAGCAGAGCAGGGAGAAAAAGGACAACATTTTTTAGCAATTACCAAATCACAGAAAAATGATCTTCCTAGATTGCCTGGGGATATTCAGGGCAGTTTGGAGGAATTCTCCTCTTGCTGTTTATATTTATTTATTCATTGAATGTCAGTGCTGAGCTTCAAATTCTCACTGAGGATGTTCTCATTTTGTCATAAAACTTCAGTTACGTCTCTTCATTTTTTTTCCCCCAGTCTATCACCCTAATGTCCAAAGAGTCACTGAGGCAACTGTAAAGAGACCTTGTTTCCCTCTGTCTTTGCGGTCTCCCTTAGAGTGTGTTTATCAGACACTCCTGACTCCCTCCTTAGGGTCAAGTACTGACCTCAGGATCGAGAAGAGGAGCGAGGGCCCCAGCAGCAGTGTCCTGGGTGCAGCGGTCAGCGCCGGAGCGTAAGGACAAGGCCGGGCGTGGATGCAGTCCTTCCAAAGACGGCTCTCCTGGTGGGCCGGGTCCTCCGGAGTTTGAGTGCGAAGTTCTCAGCACGTCAGAGAAGCCCCTCCCTCCAGGTAAGGGCTAACGCCTTTCATTAATTTTGATTTTGTCACCACCCCCATGGAGATTTATGTTTTAATCCAAGTGTACATTCAAGTCTGCCCACTCTTCATTCTGTCTACCTATAGATGAGCTGACTGAGGGACAAACACTTTCCGTAAATAAATACATAAATAAATATTTAGTCTGCCATACACTTTTTGTTTGAGACGGGAGTCTTGCTGTGTAGCCCAGGTTGGCCCTGAACTTGTGGGAATCCTCCTGCCTCAGCCTTCTGAGTGCTGGGATCACAGGTGTGCACCACCATGCCTGGCTACTTTTTAAAAACACTTTACAGGGGCTGGGGATTTAGCTCAGTGATTAGAGTGCTTGCCTTGCAAGCACAAGGCCCTGAGTTCGATCCCTGGCACCACAAAAAAACCAAAAAAACAAAACAAAAAAACGCTTTACTTATCGTGAAATTTACTGGTGTCTTAATTACTTTTTCTTACTGCTGAGCAAAATACTGGACACCTACAGTTAAAGGAGGAGAAGTTCATTTAGCTCATGGTTTGTAGAGGGCTCCGTTCTCAGTTGGCTGGCTCCTGGGCAGGGTGGCCTGGCAGAGGGGAAACAGTTCATGATGGGCAGAAGGCAGCAAAGCAGTGCAGTATTGAAGAAGCAGCTGCAGGACTGATCTCTTTCTGTCCTATGTATCCATCCAGGCTACCCACATTTTGGGTGGTGCCAACCACACCCAGGGAGGGTCTTTCCATCATCCACAACTAGAGCTGTGCCAAACTAATCAGCGGACTGATTTAGTAACCACACACCTTTGATCCCAGCATCACAAACTCTAGATCCAGCCACCTCTGAAAAGCCCCACCTGTGACCGCATGAGGCTTTGGGGGGACATCTAGACTAAAGCCATAACAGCTGGTAAGGCATTTAACATTTCTCGAAGGGCTATTTTTCTGAAATGTTTTCAGAAATAATTTCCAACTCATTGAAGTTACTTGAAAATATAAAGAACAGCAGTTAACTTTGTCATTAACCAGAATTCATGGACTGTTAATGTTTACTCAATTTGCTAGACCATTTGTGTACTTTCCTTCTTTCATATGCATAATGTAATGTCTGTGTAATGTCTGCACACACATACATGTATACAGATATGTACAGTAATGTGTATATGCAAATGTAATTTAAAAAATGTTTTTAGTTTTATTAGTGCATGCTTGCAGTTCATAATGGTTACATTCATTGTTGGGAGTTGGTATCTGTACATAACACATCTTAATTCTTTTTGCAACCCCCCATCTCTTGGTCACCTTCCCTTTTACAAAAGGTTAGTTCACTGTTTCGTATTATCTTTGTTTTATTTTGCTCTTCATTTATATTTCGGACTTCTTGTGTAAGAGAAACCATGTGATATTTAAGCTTGTATGTCTGAATTATTTCACTTAACATTTTAGTCTGAAGGTAAATTCATTTTATTACAAATGACTCATATGTATCCTTCTTTATGGCAGAGTAGTGCTCCGTTGTGTATAAATACCACATTTTCTTTATCCATTTATCTGTCAATGGACATATAGGCTGCTTCCAAGGTTTAGCTATTATGAATTGTGCTGCTATAAACATGTATCACTGTAATATGTGATGTCTTTAACTCTTTCAGGAAGATACCTAGGAGGGGAAGAGTGGCTGGTTGAGTGGAATTTCTAGTTTTACTTTCCTGTGGAATCTCTGTACTGATTTACATATTGCTTGTGCTAGTCTACATTCCCACCAACAGTGTAGAAGGGCTCCTTTTTTCCCTGGCAGCCTCTCCAGCATTTGTTAATCGTTTGATCTCTTGATGGTATCATTCTTTGTGGGGTAAGGTGGAATCTCAGTGTTGTTTTAATTTGCATTTCTCTAATGGCCAAAGACATTGAACTTTTTTCATGTGTTTGTTGGGTGTTGTACTTCTTCTGAGAAGTGTCTAGTCATTTCAGTTGCCTATTTTTTGATTGGGTCTTTTATGGTATTTGGGGTGTTCTAATTTTTTTGAGTTCTTTATATGTTCTAGATGTTAGTCCTCTGTATGAGGTGTACAGTGTTTGAGGGTAAGTTTCATATATCTTGACTGCTCATCCCTAAATGGTTTTCGCAGATGGGCGTATTCTCTTACATAACCTCAGGGCAGTGGTCAATTTCAGTAAATACAGCATTGATAATTCATCTAATCTGTCTTCAATTTTCCACTGTCTCAATAATGTTCATTTTCCCTCCAGTAGAGATACTAAATTCTCTTTTCTCTTTAGTTTCTGGAACATTTTCATAGCCTTGCCCACTTTTTGATGACACTGATAGTTTTGAAGACAGAGTCCCCCACTTTTTCAAAATAGAAGTCTCCTCATTTTGAATCGTCTGGTGTTTCCTTGCAGTTAGGTCCAGGTTATGTGTTCTTGGGCAGAGTGCTGCGTATGGGATGTTGTTTCCTGGATGTCCCATCTGGAGGCCCGGATGTCCACCGCTCCTCCTGGAAATGTCAGGTTTCCTCACCCAGAAGGCTGCCTTTCTCCAATTGTAAGTAGCTATTACTTTCTTCTGGCAGATAATAGGCAGTTTCTGGGGATGCACTGTAAGACCGTGCAAATATCCTGCTCTTCGCTGACATTCCCCTTAGACTTAGCATCCATTAGCGAGTCAGTGGTGACACAATGACAGTCCACACCAGCACTCTCCTCTTGTTTGCCAGTCAGCATGTGGCAATTCATTGTAGCCAAGAACCTGCCCTTCTTTTCATGAATGCAAATGTGTGTCTCAGTCTACACAGCTGCTATAACAAAATATCTTAGACTGGGTAATTTTTACAAGCAACAGAATGTGATTATTCATAAGAAATAAAGAGGAGAAAGAGAAAGAGTCGCAGCAAGGCGGGGGTTACTGAGATAAAGACCCGAGAGGGGCACTGGCCATGATGTGCTGTAGCAGCCCCCTACACAGTAAGGGGTCTCTATAGGGCAGCTGGGCAGCAGAGAATGAGGAAGCTGGGAGCTAACTACTCTGGGATCAGCTCATCTGTCTTAGTCTGTGCTCACTGGTCCCTTTCGTGTCTGTGCAAGTTTTATTATTCTTCTGGAGGTGAGGGCCTCCAGGCCTGGAATGGTCTGTTCCATAAACAGGAACCTGGCCAGTTAACGAGGGCTATTGGTGTTGTTACAAGGCTAAGAGAACGTGGGGAAGGGTGAGACTGTGTCCTCGGGACTCTTCCCTTCTTTGCCAACAGTTCCGGAGGCTGAGAAGCCCCAGAGCGAGGCGCAGTCTGGCTTGGCAGTGCCCTTTCCTTGCAGATGATATCCTCTCTGTCCTCCCTGGCAGGAGGGCAGACAAGCTCCCTCACCCATCTTTGTTCCTTAGGGTGGACCCTCAGGCCCTGATCACCCCCCACCAAGGCTTGCCTCTTTATACCTTTGCCCCGGGGACAGATTTCAACACATGGATTCTGGGACCTCATCCATGCAGACAATAGCAATGCATCAATGCATGGCCTCAGGATTTCTGTTTCCCTACCTCGCTTCAAGTGGTTGGCAATTGGCTAGTTCAGGACTCAGCTTATCCCAGATTTGTGTGGTTGCAATTCCTCTGTATGTACCTCTGGCACATATTGGTTATTCTTTCAAGCATGTCCTTGATTTCTGGTAAAACAGAATGTTCCAGGCTCATCTTGTAGCCATCTTTCCTCTGCCCGGCTGCAGCCACTTCTCCAGGCTCCTTGGTTTCTTTTAGTAAGGAGCGTATTAGAGATTAAGGTCTGAGCACGACCTGTGCCCATATGCATGCTCACACACCGCGTCTACACATGCATACATGCATATGTATATAATATGCACGTATAAATAGGTTTACCTGTGTGCATACACACACACACATGTGAGTATTTTAGATGCCTGGGGTTTCACCAGTACCTGCGATTCTAATTTATATTCATTGCTTTTCTCCATTCCACATTTGCTTCTGTCTTCTTTCACAGCCAGAATCCTGGATTCCAGAAGAATCAACACAATTACTCATTGACTCAACCCCATAGTGCATTTAAAATAGTTTCAGAATGGCTTCACCTGTACCTGCTGCAAAATGAAGAATGAATGAGTGAATGAGTATACCTACTCAGAAGAGATCAGGGCTCCTGTATCCAGAGCCTAAGGGCATGTAGGGAATGCACTTAAAACTGTTCATAGTTATGAAAGTTAGTTAAAAAAAAAAAAAGAAAGTTAGTTTTCTCTCCTCCTTCTCCTCCTCTTCTCCCACCTCCTCCTCTTCCTCTTCCTCCTTCTCTTTCTTCTCCCCCTTTTCTTCTTCCTTCTTTTTCTTCTTTTCTTGGCTCTCCACATTGTAATTATGGTATTCATTTGACATGCAATGAAGTTCATTCCTTTCCGTTTCTCCTCTTCCCATCCTTGTGGATTTAACTTTTTTTTCTTCGAAAATGTCAAACATCAACCTGCTTCCAAAACCTGCAGTGAGGTCCACGGTCCCCTCTGTATATCCCTAGACTCTCTTTTTCTTCACTCCTTGTCTGTCAGCAACATGATCATTTCTGAATTTTCTTTTCTGTATCTTTTTGTAAGGATAAGCACACATATGGATGTTTTCTTATTTTCCCTTCTTTCTTCTACAAAGATAACAGAACTGTAAATGATCTCTGATATTTCAGATTAAAGGAGAACCTCCTTGTTCTTTTTTGCAGAGGCCTAGAATTCATTACATGTCTTTCCTAAGCTCATTTCTAATTGGTTGTGATCAGGCACTTAGACAGGTTCTAGTGTTTGTGGTTACAAACTAACACCAAGGTGAATAAACTTTGTCCATACGTATTTTTGAATTGTTGGAGGGATGTGTTCAGGATAAGTTCCCAACAGTGGGATTGCTGGATTTAAGGGCAAACCATATGTAATTTGTCTAGATGATGCCAAATTCCCCTCCGTGGGGTCTGGATCATTTTGCACCCCAACAGCAATTATGAAAGTAACTCTTTCCCTTCTCTCTGTGACAATCTATACTGGGAAGCTTTTGCTTTTTTTCCACTCTGATGGGTGACAAGTGGTATTTCATGGTAGGTTTGTGTTTATTATTAGTGAGTGTGAATGAGTATCTTTTGATGTGCCATGCACTTTTAATCTCTTTTTGCAAGTTTCCTACTCATTTTTTTGTCCATATGTCAATAAGATTATTTGTACTTCCTCAATTTTTAACATATTCTTTTTAATATCATGTGCACTAGTTCTTTATCTGTAATAGATGAAATATTGCATATAATGCAAATATTTTTCCCAGTTTATCTAGTACTTTGTTACCTGAGTTTGCTTATGTACTTTTTCTATGTAAATTTTTGTTAATGTTTATTTAATTCAATTGACTACTCTTTTCTTCAATTGCACTTGGAGTTTTAGTCACAGTGAGAGAGCCTTTTCTTAACTCCCGTGTTACACAAGAATACATTTATCTTTCCTCCTGGTACTTACAGCGTTATGTTTTTTCCATTTTGATCATGACTTCATTTGAAATTATTTTGTCTACTTGTATTCTTGTACAGTATGAAGAATTGATCTAATACTGTCTTTTTCCATATGGCTAATGTATTGTCCGGCATATAAGAAGACCATTTTGCTCCACCATTTGAGATGCAGCTTTATATCATTTACTGGATTCTATATGTAGCCAAACTCGATCACATTTTAGGTACTCTACATACAGCAGGAAAACTTGTATCAAGTAAGCTCCCTGCATTAAATTAGTTCTCCACAAAGCAGGAGTTTTAAAATTAAAATGCTATCTACAGATTTTCATCTTATTCTTACTGGAATGTTCAATTAGGTGTCACAGTCCCAGCGGTCAAGTAGCCATTATCCCCAGCGCCCATTCTCAAACTTTGCTGAAATGCAAATTCTTGAACTTTGTCATTAAAAAATTCTTCTCTAGAAGTCAGGTATCTTGATGTGTCATGTGCTAATCAAGTAGCCCGGTCAGGAAGGGTGGGGGCTCTTGGATCTAGAGACGCACCACGCTAGAGAAAAGGGGCAGCCTTTGTGAGCTGAGTACTTAATGTAGTGACTCATGTGAAAGGAAGTAGTTACGTTATTTGGATGATGCTAAGAGGAATTAAAGGCTTCCACCACATACAAAGCATGAGCGTTTCTCGAAGAGCAGAAGTTGACCTCTGAGGCTGTTGGGAGTAAATTCACATTCGGTAACTCCATCATTTAGACATTAATCTGATTTATTGTGCATGAGATTCAGTTCTGTGGTTCTTGAGTCTTTTTGTTTTACATATTGCTTGGTAAGCTAAGGACTCTGAATGACTGGTTTTTGTGATTAAGCCTCATTTAGTTCACAGCGATAGGAAGGAAGGCTGCTCTGATTTTGTGAGGTTAGAAATTAGATTAAATAAGTATATTTGCTGTGGTTTAATATTACACATTTTATGATAGAAACCTCAATATTGCTTTATATATCTGGAAAATTCGTAATCCTGATATATTCTTTCAAACCAGGCACCTACATGGTTGTGTATGGAAATAATTGATACAACTCTCTACCAAGCTTTGATTTTGAGTGTTTGACCGTATTGTGTGTTAGTTGTGTTAGTGTGTGTAAGGAACACCACTTCCATCTTCTGATTCTGAGTCACTGAATATTTATTCTCAAGCAGATTTGTTTTCGTCTGTCCATTCCTTTGTCCCTGGGGATTTGCATTTCTAATCTCTGTTGGGCATGCTCTGTACGAATAAAATTCCAGGCACACACAGCACTCATGTGCATATTTCCCGAGAGACGGTAAAATCCGAATGCAGAAACTGCTTATCCAGGGAGGTCTTCTGGATCCCAGTTTGCACTTCTAATATCTTACTTTACCTGGCATAATTCCGGGAGACTCTTCCATTCACTGCGAGTCCTAACTGTATGTAGCAGTCACAGAACAGCTAAGCTTGGAAAGGATTTTTGGCAAAGATTCAAATATGTGCCCTCTGGCTTTTTCTGGTTCTCATCTGTATTTCACAACATAAAATTAACGAGGATTTCATTTTGGTGAAATATGCCTACTAAATGATGGTTGCAAATAACAAAGTCATCCATTAGCATTTGGGATTTTGATTAAACCATTTTGCAAGTAATTTCACTCTAGTGGCACTAAAGAGTATAGTTTGAGAGAAAAAAATATGTTTGGGCACTGAGTACTTTGAGGCTCCTTTACAGTTTATCGAAATGTATGTAAATTATAATATGGTCTTTTAATGTACAGGTGAACCCTTTTGGTTTTAGCACTTATTATCATCTGATATATAAACAATGTTCCTGTCATATGTTGCTAATAAAATGTTAAAGTCGGAATAACATTCTTAAAACGTTTAATACTGTTTTATTGGCTCACTGGCCCTAATTGGATATATTGTCTCCAATTTGTCTATTTTTCTGCTTAAAATATTTGCCTGATTGGTGTGCGCATGCTTGTCCCAGCTGGCCCTTCAGCTCCGATGAAGGTCCCTGCCTGCCGAGCAGGGACCCGGGCTCAGGCCCGGCGGGTTCACTGGTCTGCACGCCGTTAGGACCCGCTCTACCGCTTTCCTGGAAAAATTTGGTATTTTGCCGTTTATACCTTTCTAATACTGGGCTCCAGTTGCCATCTTAATTATCGTTTAGTGGGTTTCACTAAAGTTGTTTTCAGCAGACTGGCAAAATCCAGCTGTGTTTGCTCCGTCCCCCTTTACAGATATTCCTGCACGTGAGTCCTGAGTTGCTGGCATAGCAGACACTGCCTACCGTGTCCTTTAAGTATGTTTTATAAAAACTCCGTTGTCTGTGGCATTAAGTAACCGTGGAAGTCTTTTTGTTCATTATATTCCCTGGAAAAACCGGCTCAAGTAACCGTATAGATTTTCACCTTGTTGTTGTACATCACACATAGCTCAATTGTTGCTTTATGTGCAAATAAACGCCCTGTTCCCTGAAGCTGCTTATATTCCACTGAAATAAAATTCTCTTTTAGTGACTGAGTGACTTTATGTATATTTGTTGGCTAGTGATAGTAAATAATAGTAATTTATAGGATACAGTTTCTCCTCTAACCTTTATTTTATACACAGTGCAATATCTTTTATTTGCCTTTAGCAAAACAGAGCTCTCCTCCTAGTAAAGTACTCAGTCCTCGAGTAAATGCTAACCCTCTTTAAAATATTTTAGCTTAGGATTTAAAAACACAGGTTAGGTTTTTTTTTAAACAGAAAGTCCAGGCATCACTAAGTGATAGAGTTGGTTCGATGACTCAAAGATGTCAGTCCTGTCATTTCTGCAATTTTTTTAGCCTTTTGCTTATGGTGACCAGATGGCTGCCATCAATCCAGCCATTGTATCTACTTTTGAGTCAGAAAGTAAGAGAAAGGACCTGCTTTCAGTTTATAGTGTAAGAAATACATATGGTCTTATTCTCAGGAGGATCTGTTACCCGAAAATAAAAATCTTGTCGTGAATATAATTTTATTTTTTAAAATTTATTATCTGAAAAATTATACAGTATATCAATATTACATTATCAATTTCATTTAAGGAATTTTGTTCACTAATCATGCTGATGTTTTAAAAGTTGAGGCAACAAACACAAATGAAACAGATTTTTCCCTTCTTGACTGATTAGGAAGAAGTGCAAAAAATGGACACGTATGAGGCAGGCCCGTGAGAGTGATAAACCACATGTCTAGACAAGGTTGGGACGTGGAGTTGCTGCGTGGTGCCTGGACTGGGGCCTTGAGCTGAGGCCCGGAACGCGAAGACTGGGTTACTGATGGGAGTCAGTGAGCGTGCAGGTTGCCCGGCACCAGCGCTCTGGACCGAGGCTGGGAAGGGTCGGGTGCACGGCTTCCTCTAGGACCGCCAGGGACTCACACGGCTGCATCTCGGGCACAAGGCTGGAGCCTCACACATGCTTCACTTCAGGCTTCAGTCTGTCCTTTTGTTTTCACCTGATTCTAACTCCTTACAACTTAGTTTGGCTTCACTGTCCTGGAATCCAGGGATAAATAAGTTAAATATTTTTCTTGTATTAATATTAATATTCAGTAGAAACTGTATATTGGTGATCTGATGCCTAATCTGACCTATGACATGGATAGTTTTTATCCTGTGCAACATAAAAATTTGAATTCGTTTTCAATATTTAAAAATCAGAATAATTCACAGGTGAATCCAGTTTCTCTGGAAAAAAGAGATGATCCAGAAATACCAGGCCTCCATTCCTGTCTGATGATGAGAGACTGAGCTAAACCTGTATATAGTTTGCCCTCGTCCTTATTTCCTGTTGTTTTACAGCCTGCTCTTTTTTTTTTTAACAGCATGCTCATTTGACTTATTTAAGGATCTGAGTTCACCCCCCCAAGCTGTTTCTTTTGCTACTTTTAGTATAGGCCATAGGATCTTATAAATTTGTTTATCCTGTAGTTCTTATCAAAGTATGGTGCCAAAATTTTGTCTTCATTGACAGAAACTGACCTGTTGTCAATGGGTTAGCACTGGCTACCCTCATTTCTTGAGTTCACAGAACTCACAGAAGTACTTCTGTGTTATGAAAATTTCTAGTTATCTCATATACAATGTCTGTGCCTCTAAAATGACTGCTCCTTGGAGGACATTATAATCTAAAATGACTCTGGAGCATAGACTGTGAATCTTGAGGCACGATACCTAGTCACTAACAAGCACCCTACTGGTGTTGGCTAACTTGTTTCATCTCACTGGTCCCAAGAATCTTCTTTTAGAAAACATTCACAATGTCACCTGCACCATTAAGCTGTTGAGGTTGTCACTGGCATTTTGGGATCAAGTGATTTTGTGTCCCGAGAAATGTGGGTCAGTACAAGGACCAGCAGATGAAAGGTGCTGTTGCTTATTACCATTAGTACTACCATTAGTGTCTTGATAAAGTGGCTCTCTGGAAGGTACCCAACATTAAACCCCAGTCACTCTCTTCAGTAAAAAGGCTGCTGAAGTGCAGGATTCCACATGCATGAAGCTTGTAGAGGTTGTGGGTCTCAATCGGAATGGAAGCAGGAACATAGTTAGAGGCTTTCTGCATTGTTTTGCTGGAAGAGCGGGTGATGCTCGTTGAGGCCCTAACCGTGTGGACTGTAGCAGATCTTCACGACAAAAAGTAAAACAAAAGAGAGTAAGTATCTGGCCTACTTTATTTATTTGAATCATTACAAAGTAGATGCTATAGGGACAAAGTGACTAATTAGTACCAGAAACAGGATAAAAGTTCTGGATGCTGAAAGTCCCAGTCTGAGGATCTCTGTTGTGCCTCTGGTATCCCTCAGAAGAGAGACTTTCAATGCCAATGTGGGGTTTTCCTGGAAAATTGTTAGTTTTTATGACCATGAAGAAACTAGAAAAGCTCCTTTTCTTTTCTGTCCTTTAAGATTTAACTTGCCTTGTAGGTCACGTGGGACAGCCACAGTAAGTTGTCATCTTGTGTGGGTTAGGGAGTCAAGTGAGGAAATTTCAACGATTGGAGGCAGGGAAGCAGGATCACTCCATTGCATCAAGTATTCTGGAAAGCAAGAATCTCCATCACATCTTACGCTTTTGGCTGCTAAGCGATGGGTCTTCAGCTCTTGCCATACAAGGATCTTTGCAAATGAAAATGTGGCATGGGTTTCCACCTGTTGGAGGTAAGTGAAATCATGTACCACCTCTAAGAAGCTTTCTTATCCTAAAAGCTTTTTAAAAAAAAATCCGAATTATTATTGTCAGTTATATCTAGAAATTTTAATCCTAAAAGGACTTCTTTACCTTTGGTGACTTGTCAAGTTCTCTGAATTTCTTGTCTTTCTCTCAAATCATTTTCCCTCCCTTCTCTGAGTTGCATCTTGCTTGGCCATCTATAATACCACTTTATAACTGATTTTCCTGCATTGTTCATTCTCGGTGTTTAATTGTGCCTGGTGACACCCCAGTGGAGCTTGGGACTGTTTTCTCCAGATGCCCTTCCTGTAGGGTTGATGAGGAAAGGAACTTGGCTATGCATGTGAGTAGAAGAGGTACTGGCCCTCTCCTCCACTCAGCGACCCTCTCTCCTCCTGAGTTGTGGGCCTGCTGACTGGCCACGGCCCCAGTCCCACCACCAGGTGGGGGACTCTGGACCCACAGAGGCATTGCTGTCCTAAGCCTCTGGCAGCGCTCGTTTGTGGAGCACGAATCACGGTCGGGGAACCACGAGGTGGGCGTTGTGGCTGAGGGCTCGGGGCTCAGCCTTTAACTGCAGATGACTTTTCCGGTTGATTGGTGATGACAGTGAAGCCAACACTAGAAACTGCTGACCTGGATGCTAATTACAGATTGATGCTAATTACAGATATGAGGAATGTGCAAAATGAGAAGAGAGAAATTTAAAAAATGGACACGACTATAAAAGCAATGGTAATATAATATTTATATCCATGGCTCATTATTTGTAGCTAATTAGCATACAGCACAGTGGCAACGACACAGATTAAATGTATCAAGCCACTAACTGTTTCCTTTGAGTGCAGCAGTAAGTACTCTCTCCGTGGATGCGGGGCCCCGAAGGTGGCTGCCTGGGTAACACGTTTGTCTGCTGACACCCACAATGACCGGAGGAAAAGCAGTCCCCATGGATGACACTCCCAAGTGATGATCACGATGACTTTACATTTTGTCCCATAAACAGTGACATGGAAGAGTTGGTATTCCTGTTTTTCTGATAAGAATGTAAAGCTCAGAGAATGTAAATAAATGCCCCAAACCATAATGATATGTTTTGGACTCAAATACTTTTCGCTTCCAAGCTTTTACTTGGCCCTGTGTGCTGAAGTCAAGTCTGTTCGCAGATGTTTAATAATACACATAAGTGCCTCTAATCAATGGCAGGAAATCAATGCCAGGAGAGATGGATACCTATCAAAAGCTGCTTGCATAATGAGGACCTGTAGGATAGGCATGAGTTCTCGATCCTGAGCAATGATGTTAACTGCTTGTCTGCCCCTCTAGTCAGATTTCAGGAGATATTTATGGTTTTTGATGTTTGTGTTTGCCTCACTTTCTAATCTGTAGGCTTCTTAAAAGCTCCAGCAGTTTAAAACAACTCTTAGGTTTCCCTAGCATCTTTTGGCATCGGCCTGTCTTTAGTATCCCACACGTGCCGTATCTTTCCAGCCACGCAGCAGCGCCCCTGTGCACAGTATGTTCCAGCCTGCATGGACAGTGACTCCTCATTAAGAAATTGAGCTCTGATTGACCCAGGTCCTTAGTTAGACCCCACATACTCTTCGGTATTCTGATACGATGGCTCTGAGATCCATCTGCAAGCCATGGAGCAGAATGAAAGCTAATTTGTCAAATTTGAAGGAAAGGACAATGGAACAAATGAGACATAAAGTCCTTTGAAGTCTTAAGAAACCTAGATTGCAGCCTGCTCTCTGAGGGTATTTGGGTATTTGGGTTTACAGTCTGGTTTGGCAGTTACTTCATGTCCCCCGAAAACAATGCGCCACTTATCCAACGAATGGTGTACCAATTAATTTATGGGACATGAAGATTAACATGCAGTCTGCTATTGCTGCATTAATGAGTTTATGATTTGCACAAATAGGTAGACCAATTTTGAGTTTTATCAACCTCAGTGGTTAAAATTAAAATAGAAATAGCACCATTTGTTTTTATTCTCCCTACGCAGCAACTAATTATTTTCCTCTGGGTAATGATAATTAACAAAATTCTTGATCAGTGAACAGCTGGTACTCAGATAATCACAAAAGCTTGGCTTTATGTGGTGACATTAAACCTCTAACTTGGCGGAGCACATTGACTATGTACTATGCCTGGGCTTATTAATTCTACATTATGTCCTGATGAACTTCTCAAATTTGGAGCAACATTGATTTTAATAAATGATAGCCATGGGGAGGGAGGGAGTTATTCTGAAAAACTACTAAGTGTAGATTTCTCTCTGCTCCTAATGTGATAGCTGAGTATACAACACTGATGTGTTTGAATAAGTTCCAAAGGAGCATCTCATCCCCTCAGAATGTATTTTTAGGCATCCTTCTTTCCATTAATCACAAACAGACATGGGCTATGTAGGCCTGAGTCTGGGGGCAGAAATATGTCTGACTCACTGCCCTCCTGTACCCCTTCGGCTTCTCTGCTGGCCCAAGAGCCTTGGTCTTGGTGCCTGTGAGCAAGTCCCTGGTGTTTCTCACATGTCTACTTCTGGGAGGGCTGTTGTCCCTCACGTCTTTTGTGTAACAATTCCTTTAGCGACAGGCACTGTGCATTTATACCTTTTTATTCCTGAGTTTTAGACACTGTTTGGATACTAAGAGGTGCTCAGCCGATGCTTGCTGGAAGACTGGAAGGTGGTCCAGAGGAAGGATCACGTGGTGAGAATATTCCTGGCTACTAATGGGAGTTTGACACCAATTGGCCAATGTATGGAATTGAACTTCTGCTGTTATATAGAACAAGTCGTTCTTCCAGGACCTTAGGAAAGCCAGAAAATGTTATTTCCACCTTTAGTTGCTGCTATGGAAACTGTTAGATACAATCACACTTTTTTTTAGATTTTTATTTAAATTTATGAAAATTACACAGACTTACAGGCCATTACACAAGCTTACAGACCACAATACATTGTGCCTTCGCTTATAATGGTGAGCAGTGTAAACAACCACATAAATGAAGCAGTAAATCACAACTACATGAAGTTACTACAGTACCCAGTGTATGGGTCACTGATTTAAATTTGGGTAATTAGGTTCTTATTTTTAAGATATCATTATTCCTCGCGGGGGAGAAAACGTGAAAAGCACATTTCTGTAACCCTTTGGAGAGAAATTTAACAGTACCCATCAGGAACTTGCATGGAGTTTGTTTCTTTAATCTGGTAAAGTACAGCATCTGGGAATAAATTTTAATTAAATAATTCAAAATAGAGAAATAGCTTTCTGTACACACGGGTATGCATCTCAGATTTGTTTGAAATATGGAACCCTAGAAGTAACCTTAAATTTCCAATGCTGTAGGAATGGTTAGTGAAATGGGCACACTGGAAAGGTGCTTTGTTTGCTAAATTAAAATGTTTCCCCCAATTTTATAGTAATATGAAAAATCCTTATATTAAGTTATACAGTTGATACATCATCATTACAACTAAAAGATACTGGTTATAGAAAAGGCCCAGAGGAGAATTTTATTAAATGTAACGATAGAAGAGACTAGAAGAAAATCCATCAAAATATTGATGTTTCTTTGGTTGTATTTTTGTCCATTTTTGTTTCCATTTCATTCTATTAGTAGACCCTTTTTAAGTTTAAGCTAAAATGTTTTATATTATGAATATAATTACTTACACTCACTAATTGTAGAAATTAGCCAGATCACTGTGGTATTTCCATACTCAATACATAGTGCACGATCATGTCCACCCACCGGCCATGTGGGATAATGTCCAGAGTCTCAGGGTCTCTTTCTACTAACCAGGTGCCCTTCTAGCCCCAGGAGGCCCTCTCCTAGTGAACCCGTTTACCAATGTCTCCTGGGTATCTTTATTTTGGGCATCAGGACATTGTCCCGTCTCTTCCCTTCCTCACTCCTATGGCACATAGCAGATCAGATCATGACAGAGACCTCAGCACAGTTTAGTTCATTGGATTCTTTCTCCTGAGAATTTAGAATTGGGAATTTGGAGAATGCTAACCAGTTTGTATGCATGCCTTGGATTGAGGAATGGGCAAATTTTGTACTGCCTTTGCATAAAGAAAGGAAATTTTCAGAAAAAAAAAAAGCACACATACAAAAAAAAAAAAAAAA
>PVJO010029998.1:0-16057 GCA_004026905.1 Hystrix cristata
TCGTTCAGCCTTACATTCCTGTGATGAGCTGCACTTAGTCATATTGTTTTATTGTGTTTGTATATTGCTGGATCTGATTTGCTATTACTTTGCTGAGGATTTCTGTGTCTATGTTCATTAGGGATATTTCTTTTCTTGTGCAGTCTGTGGATTTTGTTATCAGTGTAATGCTGGACTCCTAAAATGATTGGGGAAATTTTCCTTCCTCTTCTATTTTCTAGAAGATATTGCTTAGAATTGGTGTTTTTTCTTCTGTAAATATGTGATAGTACTTACTATATGAGCCTTGAAGTTACTTTCTTTTTTCTAAACTATTAAACAATTTAATACCTATTGATAGTCTAATAACTATTTTTAATAGTTATGGAATTACTCAGGGCGTGTAGTTCATCTTGGATGAGATTTGCCATTTATGTTTTTATGAAGAATTGATCCATTTCATGTAGATTGTCGAATGTATGTGCATAGAGTTGTTTTTAATATTCCCTTGTTAATCTTTTAGCATCTGGGGGTCTATAGCAATACCCTTCTTTTATTCCTTTTAGTAACTTGTGCATTTTCTCATTTATCAGCTTTACCCAGATAAATCTGTGCTGTAAGTTTATTGATTTAATTAATCATTTAAAAGAATTATCCTGTGAGTTTATTTAAATTTTTTCTTTTTAAATTCATTCGATTTATGCTCTTTATTATTTTCTTCTTTATAGTTGCACTGAATTTATTTTTGCTTTTCTTTCTTCAGTTAACTTTAAGATGGAAACTCATATTATTGACCTGGGATCTTCATTCTTTTTTAATATGAGTGTTTAATTATGTAAATTTCCCATTAAGCACTATTTAAATTGTATTCTACTTATCTTAGTATGTTGCATGTTCATTTTCATCAGTTGTAAACATCTTCTGTTTTCTTTGATATTGAATTATTTACAAATGTGTTGAGAATTTCCAAATGTTTATAGAGTTTCTTGTTATCTTTCAGGTATTCAATTTTTCTTAAGTATTTGGGAATTGAAACCAGGGCCTTCACATTATGCTACATTCTCAGCCTTTTAAAATTTTTTTCATTAAGTCACTAGGTTGCTCAGGCTGGGCTCAGACTTGCGATCCTCTTGCCTCAGCTTCCCAGAGTGTTGTGATGATAGGTGTGTGTCTTCACACCCAGCTTTGAGTCAGCCAATTTTCATTTGGTAAAGACTAGAACTAGCCACACATGAGATGAGATGTGTTATGGCTTAAGTCTCGATGTCCTCTCCAAAGCCTCATGTGCTCATAGGTGGGGCTTTTGCGGGGGGTGCCTGGATCATGGGGGTGTGATACTGGATTAGTCCACCCATGGGTTTACAGCTGGGTGTGATGGGGGGAGGCGAAGACAGTGGAAGAGGTGGGTCACTGTGGGTGTGCCCTGGAAGGCTGTATCTATCTATCTATCTGTATGTATCTCCCTCTTCTCCCCTAATTGATCTCTGCTTCTTGAGGCCATGTCATAACTGTTTCTCCTCTGCCATACCCCCCAGCCCTCTGCCATGCTACCCTGCCTTGGAGCTAGCCAACTATGGGCTGAAACCTCTACAGACTGTGAGACAAAATAAACCCTTCTTCCTTTAATTTGTGGGTACTGGGCATTTTGTTCTAGCAACAAGAAAGTGACTATGACAACATGATTCTTGAGGAGTAAGATTTCCATGCCTTAGCAGAAGCTGGCCAACTCGTTATCAGACAAAGAGACAATTTCCATAGGAAACTGATTCAGTATACACATGGTTCCTCTCGATTCTGATTCTGTGTGTTCTAGTACTCTGGCATGATATTTTGGAACAGAGTTGAGCAAAGTACAGCTGGCAGGCACAATTCAGCCTGGTGCCTATTTTTAAAATAAAGTTTTATTGGAACACAGCCATACCTATTCATTTATATACTGTGTGTGGTTGCTTTTGTACTCCCGTGATAGGGTTGAGTGGTTGCAAACCCTAAAACAGTTACCATTTTGTCCTTTCTTGAAGTTCTGGAACGTTTGGGCTTCACATCTGATTCTCCCCTTGAGCAAGTCTCCCAGCTTCCCTGCGATTTGGCAGCACGCTCTAATTTCAGAGATCAGCTCAGCGCTTGGAACGCAGCTGATGCTCCACAAATACTTGAATGACCGAGCCAGAGGAGGAGTGAATGCCTGAGAAGCTGATGACTTGCAGCTAGGTCTCTGGAAATGTCTGCAGGCTCTGTGAGGGCAGGAGTCGTCTCTGTGATGTTCCTGCTGCATCTCCAGGTCCAAGGCGCCACCAGGTGGCAGACCCTCCAGCATTAGTTGGCCTAAATGGCATGATTCATATGGGTGTTGGTGGCCTTTGATGCATTGACGGTTGGCTACCATTCGCTCAGGCTGCATCTTGCCAAGAAACCGGCAGTCCTGGTTGGTTTTGGGAGGCTTGAGAGAAGAGGCGGTGTCTCTCCTGCCTTTAGGCCGATGTTCCTGTGCTGGAGGTTCGTATATCCCAGTCTGGCCCAGCTTGGGAACAGCAATGCCATGGACGAACTATTCCATCAGCTAAGCCGTCATCTCTTTGTGAGAGCTGGCCACGTGGAGGGGATGTAGTCATGATATCTGGTCAGCATGCTGTGCTCTTAGGCTTGACAAAGCCACCGTGCTCGAGTCCCCTGGATGGGCTCCCAGGGCTTCAAGTTGTTTACCTCTGTTCCAGCCCACAGCTTGTTTGCACATGGGGATCTAAATCAAGATTTCCACCAGGACCGGCTCTGATGAATCTACTCTGTAGGAACCGCGACTCTTTTCTCTTGTCTCTTTCTGCTCTTCCTCCACCCAGAGGGATGTCCGCTGTCATGTCTTCTAGGAAGCCCTCTCTGAACTCCCTTGTGAAACCACCACCATCCCAAATTCATATTGAGGCTGCAAAGGATGACTTCTGAATAGCCCTAAAATTAGGAGCCATCTGCCAAACCTAATGACAATCTAGTACTAAGTCAGATAAAGAATAAGGATGGGGAACAAGATTCCGGAAAATGCACACCTAACCTCAGATTTTATTATTAGTAGTACTAACTTAAACCTCAGCATCTTTATCTGAGAAAGGGAAGAATTTCTGCCTTACCTTAACAGTAGGTAATTCAGAGTTTTCTACCTCAAGCAATCTTGCTCAAGCTCCCATGGGCTCTACCTTCTCCTAACCCGGTTGCCTTAATTATAATGTCCCACTGTGACATGCTGTGTTAAGCATAAATTCCCTCATGATTGCTCGCTAACGATTTCCTATATTTCAGAGTTCTTGCTCCCGAGAGATCCTAAAACTTCCTGAGAGCAAAGGCTGCATCTTTTACTTCTCTTAAATGCTAATGGGACAGGGGAGGCTCATGATGGGCTGGGAATATTCTCTGTCTTGGGCAGGACAGTGGTCATGGGTGTGCACATGTACAGTCATCAAGTGTGCTTTATTGTTCTATGTTGTACCTCCATAAAAATGAAAGGCAAAATTAATAATATGGCGACGTACTAAATACTCACTGTACCAGATGCTAGGCTAGGGGCTTTCTGTATATCATATTTATCCTCACTACAAGTGAATGAGGCTGGTATCATTATGCCCACTGAACAGATAAGCAAACAGAGGCTCAAGGAGATGTAGCAGCTTGTTTTGGAGCCATGGGTCAAACTCAGGCAGATTCAACTGAGTCTTGTGTTCTCAGCTGAGTTTACCAGGGCTTAGGAGAGAACAGAAATACATATACTCACAAATGCACACACATGCATGAGTGCATGCACACATGCACATATGTATATGTGTATATGCACAAATGCAGGCACACATGTGCGTGTGCACCGCACTTGTTCAAGATGAATTTTCAAACAAAAATTCCAAAGGACTTCTGGCAAAAACGAGAGCGACCTCAGGAAGGCTTGCTCCTAGAACAGCGCATCCATGTGTCGGATCACACGGATATCTAGTTAAAATACAAATGCTGATTCTAAACATCTAGAGTGAGCGCTAGGGTCCTAATCTCTCACAAGCTTGGGGTGATTCTACCACTGCTGACCTGCGACCCCCACTTTGCTTCGCCAAGCAGCAGAGCATATCATGGCATGCATATGACTGATCATGTCCTTGGTGAAATGCAAGAAATTGTTTAGAAAACACTAGTTCCTGAAGATATAAAATGTTGACCTCGTCTCTGGTCAGATTAAAAGTTTAATCTTCATCCAAAGGTGATACATTTGCAACCCTTTTCTGAGGGACTCAATATGAGGCCTACAGGTCTCAGAGCCCACATGGCTGCCAGCTGTCAGATTCTCCCTTGGCCCAGCCCACCCTGGATGGTCTCTTTCTGTAGGCACATCACGTGCACAGCCCACCTGTGCTAGGGCAGTAGAAGAAAATACTAGGAGATGGCTCTGAGAGGTAAGACTCTTTGAGACTTCCTAATAGACACTAACGGGAGGACTAGGGCTAACTGATGCTAACAGGGAAGTATCCAGAGACGCGCACTACTCAGAGGATCCACAGGGGTGCGCACTCTTCAACAGCGCTGCTCAGAAAAACCCCACCAGGGGTGCAGACTGAACGACAGCGTCGCTCAGAAAGCTGAGAGAGTAATCACCAGGAAGTACCCGGATGTCCCATGGTGGTTGGCTGGACTATATTTATCTTCACAGTGCTCTCTTCTGCACTTTGTTACCGTAGGGAGACGGGTTTTATAAACTATAGTGCAGTGACATCACCAGCTGGCTTCCTTCCACTGTGCAACCAGCCTTCCATGGAACAGCTGACTTAGTGTATGGGTGGAAGGCAGTTTCTACAGATGGTTCTAGTTTGTCCAGTTCTCAGGGTCTTTTAGGTGATCCTTACCTGACGGCCTGGTCATAGTATGCTTACAATAGCCCCTTGACTTGGCAAGAGTCTTGGGAACACAAAAGATGCACTTCAGGAACAAGGTGCTAAATGCTCTACTTTTTCTCAGGGACAATACAGGGGGCGGGACTGGGCTCCAGCTTCGCAGCTCCCTCCCACGGCTTTTACCCCTGCAGCCCCACGTATGACCCCAGTTCCGTGGTCTGTATCTGAAGATGAGCAGGTGCACAGCTGGTTGCTCCCGCTGTCTCTTCTGACCCTCCCTCCCTGCAGGACTTAGACCAAAGCCAGTCTGTGTGTGGGCAGTGCACTACCAAGGGATGCAAGTTGTCAGTTTGCAAAATCTCAGTCCCACATTCAGACAGAATGTGGGATTCAACTACAGGTTTACCTACAGTGGCTGGCTCACTTATTACCGAGAGATCAAAATAGTAGTTGGTAGGGAAACATCTAATTTAGCTTGACATACCTTGCAGGCCTTGTCAAAGGCAGCCTCCCATCCAATTGGCTCTTGTACCCTGATCAAAAAATTTGCTCCATGAAATCACATAGTGGTTCTGCACACAGGAGGGCAAAATAATATAAACATGTATTTTAAACACTCAGTATATTCAAAATATATGGTGAACATTTAGATTTTAAAAATCTATTACAGTGAAAGATACACTGCTATGAATCCCCTTCAATATACTGTCTTCAAATACAATTATCCCATCATTCTTGCCACTTTCTAACATAGTTCTGGAAGTACTCTGTATTAGTTACTTTTCTAGAATCAATGTTTTGCAAGAGAGGAGATTTAATACAAGACAATTACAAGTTACAACATTCACACACAAGCCAAATACAGGAAGAGTGCCAAACATCTATCTATGCACTGGAGACCCAAAAGATCCAATCGAGGACTGGGAGCCCACAGCAATGTCCCGTGTACATCTGTGTCTGCACTAAAAGGCTGAAGAAATCTATACTGGAACCAGGATACGAAGCTCACATCAGAGATGAAGACCAGAGCTCCCCTGAAGCCAACAGCAGCCACCCCGATGACAGCAAGGCCCCGAGCTCCTTCTGTGACAAGAACAGCCAAGTTCCCTTCAGGAGAACCAGCTTCAACAGAGCTCCTGAGAAACAGCTGGCCCCAGTCTTCTGCTCCTGTTCTCCTTTATGTTGTGTTAGCAATAACCTTCAGGTGGATCTTCTGCACCCTGAACCACACCAACTCAGTCCAGTTGGGCGTTCCTGCTCAAGTTGACCAAAATAAGTCCACCACATCCTCCTTTTTGAGTGTCTTTATGAGGTGTGGTCGAAAATACGGTGAATGCTGCTGCCAATGCCATCCAACAGAAAGGCAGGCTGTAAAAATATTACGGTGGAATGTTATTCACTGGATCTGGTCCCATGCAACTTTTAGCTGTTCCTCAAAGTTGAAAGACCATGAAAGGTAAATATTTGAATCAATTTAGGACATTTAGCCCCAACAGTGCGACTAAACATTCTCAAGGAATAGGACTTCGCGAACTGCTTCAGAAGGTGGCAGGAATGATGGAATAAGTGTGTTCAAAGCAAGGAGGAGTATTTTGAGGAGATTCGTTGCAATGTGTCTTTTACTGTAATAAATGTTTAAACTTTCAACATTCACTGTATTTTTTTTATCTTATTGTGTGTGTGTGTGTGTGTGTGTGTGTGTGTGAGCATGCACGCAAATAACCCCATAAAGGTGTTTTGAGTCTTGGCACGAGTGTTTACTGCCACATAACCCTAAACACAGCCCTGAGGCCTCGTCAAGAATGTTGTCCCTTGATCTTGGCAGTGATTTCATGCAATCTGTGTGGGGAAAGAGTGTGTGCTGTGTGTTTCACTGTGTATGCATTTTTTAATGTCCCAGGCAGGCCGTGTGGGAGCGACAGCCCTCAGACTGTAGGCACAGAAGGGAGGCCGGAGAAATACAGGGGCCAAGCCCCAGTTCCGAGACGCAGCGGCAATAATCAGTAGCAAGTTCGACTCAGAGCTGCCAAGATGTGTTCCCCCTGATAGCTGTCTCTTTTGTGAGCTGCTGACACACAGGGTCTGTGCAGCGTTGCCAGCGACTTTGTGGACAACCCTATTATAAGCCTTCCACAAAGATCCAGTTATTTGGCTGTTGTTATGGGAACGGTACAATTATGGCCAAATTGAAGTGGTGAAGGGGGACAAAAAAGGAAGTGGATCAGGGGTGGGCAAAATTGCTATTTTCATCCAAACGCGTTTTGGCTGAGCACCTGAGCCGAATTCAAGCAACAATCAGGACAAACAGGTAGTAGAAACCTTGCCTGGCTCCAGGGATTACAAGACCTGAGTTTATGTTAGAAAAGAAAAAATTGCCTTTAAGAGAAGAAACATCACATCCTCCTATTTTCTTTGTGATTTTACAAAAATACTATAATTGTACATCAGAGCAAGAAGTTCTGTGGTGTTCAAGGATTCTGTTGCCTCTTTACTTTTATTAACCAACTTAATACATGCCTGAAATACGTGATTTTGCAATTTAACATTTTTGATTGAGAAATCTAAACTATAGGTAAATAATCTTTCAAAAATATTGTTATCATTATCCAGAATTAATACAGTTATCAAGCGAATGCTTAGCTGTGATATAATTAAGACAGTAACTGAATCACCGAGGCCTCCAAGTTCCATGCAGTGCGTCCCTTTTCCCCGGCCGTAGGTACAAAGGAAGTGCTTCCAATGAAAAGGGCATCTTGAGTTCACACGATGCTTTCCTCCTCCCACCTCCAAAATCATAGAAATAATGAATGTCATGGTTAGGATGCTGTATCGGCTTGATTGGTTTTGGAGTGTGCTGTAAGAATTGGTGGCGCACACTTTTGGTGTATCTGGGTGGGTCGTGGAGGCGTGGCCTTAGAGTCTGTGTCTGGTCCCTTAACCCTTCTGCTCTGGCACTGTTTCTCTCCTCTGCTTCCTGGATCCCAAGAACTAAGCAGCTTTGCTCCTCCACACTCTTCCGCCGTGATGTCTGTCTTGGAGTCAGCCAAACATAGACTGAAACCGGGAACAAGTTGAAACTCTCTTCCTTTAAACTGTGGGCATTAGGTATTGTATCTCACTGATGAGAAAGCTGAATAATACAATGAATGAAGTATAAAAATATATTTTAAGACAACTACCCTCAGAAAAACACATAGATTCTTTGGGAATGAAATCCTGCTAAGTGGAGCACGGAATTATCTCCATGCATTCTAGGGCTGCATCCGCCCTCGGGAGGACCACCCACAAATAGAGACCAAGAAAAGGGTTGGGATTACAGGAGCGGACCACTGCACCCGGCACTCGAGACATTTTGGAATGAAGAAAGGCTAAAAAGATGTATCACCGGCAGCAGGCCTATCTGAAAGAGTGACTGAAAGAAGTTTTCTTACTAGAAAATGAATAGCTAAAGGAGACATCTGGAATGTTAGGAAAAAAGAAAGAACGTGATAAACTTCTCTTCTTTTTTTCTAAATTATGGTTGATGGTTGAAGCAAAAATTATAATTCTGTCCACTGTAATTCTCATTATATGTAGAGAAAATTATATCATAAATAGGGGAGGATAAAGGAGCATAAAGAGAATTAAGTTTACTACATTTCATTTGCTCTGCTAAAATAACCACACCAGTAAAATGTTACTTAGGTATATATATGTAATGGAATACCCTGAGCCACGAATAAAAAATCTATAATGACACGTTGAAAAGCACTATAAATAAATCAGAATGGAACTAGAAAATAAAGGGTCAAATAAGAACAAGAAAGAAGGAAAATGATAACCGACATTAAAATCAGGAAACACATTTCTAGTTTCAGCTCCAATATGTAGAGGGTTTTGAAGTTTTCACTCCCATTCTCATAAGAAGGAAGCTGACCAAACAGAAAATCAGCAGCCACCCTCCTCCTCCCCCTCCCCCTTCTTCTCCCCTTCTTCCACCTTCTTCTCGCCCCCCTCCTTTTTCCTTCTTCTTTTTCTTCTTTCTCTTCTTTTGAAGTGCTGCGGACTGAACTCAGGGCCTTCCCACTCAGCTCCATCTCCAGTCCTTTCGTATTTTGAGACAGGCTTGTAATCCTCCTGCCTCGGCCTTCCAGAGTGCTGGGATTACGAATGTGCACTCCACACCTGGCTTCAACAGCTCTTCTTAGATCCATCACAGAATCGAGATCTTAGGGCAAAACATCAGCTTGAAATTTGAAGATGCAGATGGACACAAGAATTTTAGCCTCAGGAGAGAAGCTGCTGGAGGCAGTAACCTAAACTGTAATCAACTAATTGATGGAGGTTGAATGTGGGCTAGCTGGGGATTTGAACGCTCCTAGGTCCCAGTCTTAGGAGCCCCCATACTTTCGTGAGTTTTACCCTCAGGAGATTCATCAGGACACCATCCCTTGCCCTGGCCCTGATCCATGGAGACTAGGCTAAGTCCCTTCAAGCTTCAGGTTGGAAGAAGCAGAAAATATTTGGAGGGCATGGTAATTTGGGGCTCAAACTCAGGACCTTATCGCTGAACTCCATCCCCAGCTATTTTTAACTTTTTATTTTGAGGTTAAGAGCTCACTAAGTCACTAAGTTTCCCGGGGTGAGTTTTATTTTCTTGTGATACTCACCACCACACCTGGCTAAAAGTAATTACTTTGAAATATGCTCAGAGCATCATCTTCTCAGGAACCCAAGTCCAGCTCTCAAAGGAAACTTCCAAAACTTCAGACTAAAGGCAAGTGAAGTTACATACTGGGTCCCACTCCAACATTCTTCGGTTGCATAGGGGAGGGAAGAAAACAACAGAGAAATTCTTCTGAAAGTCACCACTTAGGGATTCAGGACTGATTACAAAAAGTCCTGCGATTTAATCGTAAGATTGCAGACTGTGTTTCCTCCTCAGTGTCTCACCCACACTTCCGCAGGATTCTGGTATAATAATGGAGGATGACAACTGCAGGACACAGACTCTTCGAAAGGAAGTTTTCAGGGAAACCCAAAGACAGTGGGGGAGAGAAAACCAAGGACATGCGAGGAAAGTGAAGCCTCTGACACCTACAGCTCCGGCACACATTAAACAGAGCCTGACTCCAAACCAGATAAACACAGAACACCGTATTAAAAGCCTGTTTGCTTCCGTTTCTATTACCTGATACGTCACAGCTGACTTTCAACCTGAAATCGCCAAGAACGCTAAAAGCCAAGGAAAATAGTCTGGAGAGACAGCGCTAGCTAGCATCTCAACCGGGCTCAGGTAAGACACAGGCTGGGAAAGTGAAATAATAGGATTCATATGCAAAGAGGTCTGGTGGGGAAAGCGACCACATGCAAGAACAGATGGCATTGTAAGCAGAGAGGTGGGTGCGTGAACCAAGAGTCAAGAGGAAATGCCAGAATCACCAGACACTGTGGCAGAAATGGAGAATGCTTTTGAGGGCTCAGGAGGATTGCAAATTCGTATCTGGGCTAGGCAATTTAGAGACTCCGTGAGACCCTCGCCAGGTCAGTCCCAAGTACCACAGAAGAATGAAAAGAAACAACAAAAAAAAATAGGAGCAGAATATCCAAGAATGATGGGGAAATTACAAAAGGTATTGTGTGTGTAAAGAAAATACCAGAAGAAGAAACACAGAAAGAAACAGAAGAAATATTTAAAGTACTAATACATGGGGATTTTCCAAAATTAATGACTAACAACAAACCAAATTTCTAGGAACCACTGGGAATATCAAGGAAGATAAATAACATAAAGCAATGCCTAGGAATATCATATTTAAATGACAGAAAATTAAAGACAAAGAGAACATCTTCAAAGGAGCCAGAAGAAGAAAACACCTTACCAGGGGTTGGGGCTCAGTGGCAGAGCGCTTGCCTAACAAGCATGAGCCCCTGAGTTCAATCCTCAGCACCAAAACCAAAACAAAACAGAACAAAAACACATTGCGCATGGAAGAACAATGGTAAGAGTTACATAAGACTTTTCTCCAGAAACTATGTGAGCAAGAAGAGAATAATGGAGGGAAATTTGAGTAAAGATACAGGGAATGTTTAAATTGTAAAATATTTGTTGCAGCACATGACACACTGCCCTGAATCCCCTCCTTGCTTCAAACATACTTATCGCATCATTCTTGCCATTTTCTGAAGGGGTTCTAGAAGTTCTATTTCATGAGTGTCTAGTTGTGCTGTCGCAGTTGCCTCAATATCCTGAATTGATTCAAATGTTTACCTTTCGTGGTCATTTTAACTTTGGGGAAGAGCCAGAAGTCACATGGTGCCAGATTTGGTGAATAAGATGGGCTGAGAATAATGTCGTGTTTTTATGATTCTTCCTTTTCGTTGGTGACACGTCAGCAAGCAGCATTTGTTGTATTTTTTTTTTAATCACAGCTTGTAAAGACACTCAGAAAAGAGGACTTCCAGAATTGCTTCACAAGTGGTAAGAATGATAGGATAAGTGTGTTCAAAATGAGGAATAGGATTTTGAGGGAGACTGATGACAATATGTCTTTTACTGCAATAATTTTGTTTTTGTTTTTGTTTTTGCTGTTTTGGTGCCAGGAGTTGAACTCAGGCTCTTGTGCTTGCTAGGCAAGCACTCTAACCATGAGCAAAATCCCCAGCCCCTGCAAAATTTTTTAATTTAAACATTCTCCTTATATTTTGATCACCCTTTTACAAGACTGAAAGGAAAAAACCCACCATTACAGAATTCTGTATCCAGCAAAATATTCTTTAAAACTGAAGAAGAAATACTACCTCAGACAAAGCTTATAGAATTTGCATCCATTACATTTGTCTCCATTAAATATTAAAATTCTTCAGAGAACAAAAACATGGTGTTGGTCAGAGACTCAGACCTATGTAAAGAAAGGACAAGCATTAGAAAAGAAATAGATAAAGCTAAAATAAAAATGTTTGCCAGGTACAGTCATACATGCCTATAATCCCAGCTACTAGAAAAGCTGAGGTGGATCGCAAGTTTGAGGCAATCTGGATAACTTAGTAAGATTCTCTCTCAAAGTACAATAAAAAGTGCTAGGGATGTAGCTTAGAGGTAGAGCACTTGCTTACCCTTCAAGGCCCTGATTTCAGTCTCTCAAAGCCCCCCCAAAAAACTTTTATCTTTTATTCTTAAATGTATTAATAGCTAGCAATTTGTAAAGATTGAAAACAAGAAAAATAAATGTATAGGTATAAATACAAAATGAACAAATGAATTGGGGGGAGAGAGTGAGAGAACTAGCAGCATTAGACATATTAATAGTGCTAAGTACCATTCCAATATATCAGGACCCACATTAAAACTACCACTAAAGTCTAGAACTATCCATAACAAATCTTAGAACCTTACGGCATGCAAGTCAGTAGATAATTTCTTCGTCTAATGCCTGATTATATTCAGTCTTCCAAAAAAAGATAGCAATTGGTTTAATAAGAGCAACAATTTTATAAGGGATGTGAGAGGGAGATTAGGAAAGCTCTATGTTACTGTATCTACACTGCCCAGAGTGTTATTGGAAAGTGGACTTACATTAGTTGTAAATGTCCACTGCAAATGCTAAAAGACTTCTTAAAGAAAATATGATTGATATGCTAACGAATGACAGTAAAGGGAATCATATAAAATGTCCAATTAAAACCAGAGAGGCCAGTAAAGAAGGGAAGAGATAAATAAACAAAGATCAAGGACAACGAAGAGGAAACAGCTATCACTATGGTAGCTCCTTACATTGCTGTAAAACGAACACAAAGACACTTCATTCTGTCCCTGTCCCCTAAACTACACAGGTCACTGCTCTCATTCATTTCCGGTTATCTTTCTCATATTCATTTTCCGAACAAAAAAGAAATCAAACATACACATGAAAATGTACATAAAACTTTTCCTGTTATAATTCTCTTTTGTATTTTGTTCTTTTCACTTAACAATATATTCTGGAAATCCTTGCAGCAGAATTTTTAGGGATCTTCCTGTTTTTTTCAGCGGCATAGTAATCATTTGCAGGAATCATCATCATTTATTCCGTTTGCTCTTCTATGAATGGGAATTTAAGTTGTTTGCAGTATTTTACACTTGGAAACAAGGGTGCAGTTACTGGCTTATTTGTATAGTTTCATGCTTGTGGAGATGATTCTTCCGGGAGAATTCCTAGAAGTGGAATGGATGGGGTCAAAGGAGAAATGCTTTACAGTGGTTGAGTATCGCCAGATTCCCTTCTTAAGGTTTATCTATTTTTGCTTTCTTAGTACGAGTTTTCAGCTTTGTTGAAAAAGTATCTTTTCAACAAAGTATCTAGGTCTTGAATTTCCAACAGGCTGAAGCAGGAGGATTGCAAGTCTGAGCCCATCCTGGGCAATTTAGCCCTTGGTGAGACCCTTTCTCAAAAAAAAAAAAAAAAAATTTTTAAGGGTGGGTGTATAGCTCAACGCAGATGTCCTGGGTCTAATCACTAATAGTGCCAAAAAAAAAAAAAAAAGAATAAAGTTGTGAAATATAGCCTTTTACATAGATGAAAAGATTTACTCTTTTCATCTATGCAAAAGCCTATATTTGTTGTCTTTTATTCCTCCATTTAAAAAATATATTTTATAATCAAACAATCTTGTCAATGACTCTACTTATTGCACTTGTATTTTTCATCATAGTTAGAAAGTATTTCTTCATACCCAGGTTATAAATTAATTTATCTACAATTTTATTTTTAAGTTGTTTTAAAATTTTTTATTTTAATTGATACCCATTTGCAGTACATAATGATTTATTAATTATGGGGAGTTGATGTGTGCATATATATAATATACCTTCTTTTTTTTAATCCCCTTTCCTCGTGCAAAAGACCTATCTCCCTGTTTCCTAATATCTATCTTTTTTCTCTTTAACTTATTTATATTTTGGGCCTCTCATATAAGAGAAACCATGCAATAGTTAAGCAAGTGTGTCTGGTTTACTTCACTTAACTTTATTGTCTCAAGGTGCATCCTTTTTCCTACAATGACTTAAGTTTATCTTTCTTTCTGGCAGACTAATACTCCATTATGTGTAAATACCACATTTTCTTTATCCATTCATTTGTTGATGTGCATGTAGGCAACTTCCAATATTTAGCTATTATGAACGGTGGTGCTATAAATGCGGGTATGTATGTATCATTGTAATACGATGGCTTTCACTCTTTTAGGAAGATATCTAGAAGGATAATACTTGAGTTGAATGGAATTTTCAGTTTTAGTTTTTTAAGGAATCTGCATGCTGATTTCCATAATGATTGTAGTAGTTTGCATTCCCACCCAACAATGTAGGTGGGTTCCTTCTTTCCCTGCAGCATCAGCAGCATTTGTAATTATTTGATTTCTTGATGATGACCATTCTCTCTGGGGTAAGATGGAATCTCAGTGTTGTTTTAATTTGCATTTCTCTAGTGGCCAGCAGTGTTGGACATTTCTTCACCTATTTATTGGCCATTTTTACTTCTCCTGAGTCTATTCACTTCACTTGCCCATTTTTTGGTTGGGTCTTTTATTTCGGGGGGGTCCAATTTATTTGAGTTCTTTATATGTTTTAGAGATTAGTCCTCTATCTGAGGAGTAGCTGGAAAATTTTTTCCCATTCTGTAGGTTGTCCCTTCATTCTGTTGGTTGTTTCTTTTGCCATGTAGAAGCTTTTTAATTTGATATAATCCCGTGTGTTGACCGATTCTTGATGTTATTTCTTTTGTAACTGGGGTTCTGCTCAGAAAATCCTTGCCTATGCTTGTCTTCAAGAATTTTACCTATTTTGTTTCCCAGCAGATTAAGTGTTTCTGTTTCAATGTTTAGATCTTTGGTCCATTTTTATTTATTTCAGTGCATGATGAGAGATAGATATGGGTCTAGATTCAATCTTCTGTATGTGGATAGATAGTTTTCCCAGGACCATTTGTTAAAGAGGCTATCTTTCCTCCAGCGTGTTTTTGGCCCCTTTGTCAAAAAACAGATGGCTGAGTGTGCCTGAAATTGTTTCTGTAGCCTCTATTTTGTTTCACTGACCCGATTGTCTATTTTATGCCGATACCATGTTGTTTTTATCTCTGTAGCTTTGTAATGAAGCTTGAAATCTGAGATTGTGATGCCTCCTGCTTTGCTCTTGTTGTCCAGGATTGCTTTTGCCATTCTGAGTCACTAAAACAGAAATTAGGAAAACAATGTCATCTATAAGAGCTTCAAGAAAAATTAAATACTTCGGAGTTAACCCAACAAAGGAAGTGAAAGACCTCTATAAAGAAAAAAATCAAACCCTCAAAAAGGAGATCTACCCATTTTGAATTTATTATTGTTTATGCCCTGAGGAATGGATTCTATTTTTTCCAAGTACCTAACATAAAACTGTTTATTAAAAATTGTATTTTCCCCAATGATCTGAGAGGTAATACTTATCATACATTGAGTTTTCATATATCCTTATGTCTTTTTCTGAATTTTCTATTTTACTCCATTGGTTTTTTGTGGCATACATGTGTGTTCCAAACTCAGTAAATACTGTGGAAGCAGTATAATATGTCTAACATCTAGAAGGGTAGTCAGCCTTTTGCCCATTTTACAGTTTTCCTATTTTTGCATGTCTGTCTTTCTGTTTGAACATTCAAAATCAACTCATTTAACTCTAGGGAAAAAGTTGATATTTTTATGCATTATGCTAAATTCACCTCTTTATGATGCTAAGGCATCTTGCCCAAGAACAAGAGTGGTCTTTCCATCTGTTCAAGTTTATTTTTGTGGAAAGATTGAATTCTTAATTATAAAGTCCACATCTTGAGCTGAGTATAGTAAATAGAAATAAGCCCACCCATTGACAATGTTAGTGAAACTGCACAGTATTAAAGATAAACAGGAAAAAAAGGCATCAGAACTGCCAGGGAGAAGACATTGATTACTCATAAGATCAAGACTAGTAGGCAAATATCTCACCAGTAATATTAGCTGCCAGAAAGCTTGAAATTGCTGAGGAAAAACAGTTGTCAATCTAGAATTATGTGCCCAGGTAAGTTTTCACTCAAGTGTGAGGGTCAGATGAAGATACATTCATGGATAAAAAGGTGAAAGGAGTTTAAGTCCACAGATGATGTCACACAAGAGAGCTACTAAAAGATGTACTTCAGCAAGAAGAAAAGTGGCCTCTGATGAAGGAGTGGGATATAGGAAACATGAATAATGAATAT